>CM035416.1:176328678-176363678 GCA_020310875.1 Ceratopteris richardii
TATACATATACATATACATATACACATACATATACATATACATATACATATACATATACATATACATATACATATACATATACATATACATATACATATACATATACATATACATATACATATACATATACATATACATATACATATACATATACATATACATATACATATACATATACATATACATATACATATACATATACATATACATATACATATACATATACATATACATATACATATACATATACATATACATATACATATACATATACATAAGCGTGATCTTGAAGTATCTTTTGAAAAGAGTAAGTTTTTCCAAGTCTGAAGAGAGTAAAAATTCCAAGTATGTAGTTTTCAATCGTGATAACGATAATGAAGACTCTAGAAGGTACAACATAAGTTTTACCTATCCTTAAAGGGATTTTGAGAAAGTCCAAGAAACATGAGTGGATGCTTAGAATGAAGTAGTAGAGAAATTCCTAGAAAATCCTCGAGGTAGCTACTTAAAGATTTAGTTAGAAAGGAATCTAAAGACAAGAAGTGAAAAGATCTTGTCTCTACAAATTGGTTGAGTAAAACCAATCATACTTGAATTTGTGAAATTCAAGTACTTGGAATTATAACCAATTTTGTTTTGGAAAACCTAGCAAAAGAGGATGGATACTCCATCCAAAGGTTTTCAAGTTTCCAAGGAAGAACACGAGTTTGTGAAATGATCATGTGAAGCAATCAAAACCTAGAATATCAAGTTAGGGGTAATGCCTGAAACTTTAAAATTATTTTAAACATTTGAAGTTAGAAGGTACTCCATAAAGATATGGTTAGACGTTACAATAGTTATCACTCACATATCAATGTGAAGGTAAAATACGGTGGTGTAGGACACTAGATTTTATACTCAGATTGATGTTGGAAAGATGGTATGGGACATTGCACCATGGGTTGATAATTATCTTTTAGTCCTAGTGTGAATCTTGAAGTTAGGTTTGATCCTCAAAGGAATTAAAACTTCAAAGGCAAAATTTAAATTCATGGAGGATAAAAGTAGGATCTCAAGATACTTCAAGATCAAGTAAGCAGAAAATATGAAGTAAGTAACTTCCAAGATCTTCTTTTTCAAATAAGGCAAACATCTATTCTTATTTCAATTATGAAACACTTCAAGATAAAGTGTTGTTGATTCAGAAATGTCTAATACATTTTTAAGGAAGTAGGACTTTGACATTGAAATGATCCTTTCAACTAAGGAATAGGCTAACTAAGTCAAGCGATACCAATGAAGTATTTCAACGGTCATGCACCACAATGCGCTCTCCTTCTTTAGTGCTCCACGACTATATCCTTGGAGTAGAAAACTGAGCTCCAAGCGCTCCACATGGTATTTTGCACAGAGGCTACAAAATATGCAAAAAAACATAGCACACAGGGAGCATGAACACAGACTTCTTATGTGTTACTAATGTGATCAAACTTATAGTCTATGGCTGACCAAGCCATTATATGTTTCAATAAAGAACATAGAAAAGTGTATGGTGGCCATTTGGCCTTTCACATGGACACTAACAGTAACAACACATACAAATCTTGTTTGAATAGGTTGTCGCTAGCATTGGCTATGTTGTTGGAGTTGGAGCACTCTATCCCAAGGGAGGTGCTATCCCTTTAGCACTATGGAGATTTACATGGAGATTGTCTATGGTTGAGTTCTTATTTTTTGGAGACTTTATTTGGATTTGTTTTGGCCTTGATGTGAGGGCCTTACTTGATGTATTTGATTTTGGTGAGTGTGATAGAACTAGTGGCCTTGGGCCTTACTTGATGTATTTGATTTTGGTGAGTGTGATAGAGATGTGGAGGATTGTGGATTGAAGCACTCTTGGAAAAGGCTTAGAGATGTGATGTGCCTCAACCTTTCTTTCTTGTATGAGATGTTGTATAAAGGTTCCTAACATATAAATAGTTTCCATGTAATTCTTATATTGTTGAGGGGTAGTTCTTATCAAGGGATAGTGGTAGTTCAAGTCCACCAGGCATATCAGTGTTAGGGGCACAATTGATATGAGAAAAATCTTGAAGCCAAGGTTCATTTTGAGGGTCATGGAGGACTATGTGGGAAGATCCTTTATAGGCACTCAACTTGTATTTATATGGCATATGTTAATGGAAGAAAGCCTCTTCAGTTGCATTGCCAATATGGCATGTGACGTGTATTTGATTTTTTGTAGTTAGTTTTATAGTTTCTTGATTTTCTTGTTCTTGAAATTTGGCACCTAGAAATGTGTGCAATCTTCTTCTATTTGTTATGTCCATAGCTATGGTGACGACTATCTTCTTCCTCTCTCTATCTATGGAAGGAGCCATCAAGACCTTGCAACAATAGTCTTGTCTCTATGTTCTAGATGGATGAAATTTGATTGTAGTTGTTGAATCCATTTAGGAAACTATACAAAGATACTTTATTCAGGGCACATAAATCAACACACACTATTATCTTTTCGCTTTTTTTTCTTTGGAACAATAACCATAGATGAGATCCATCTTGAGTGTTCAATAGGAACAATATTTTTGAAAATCTCTTTGTGATTGGTGTCTTGATGCCTTGTTTATTTCTTTGGCTCTTCCTCTGGTTCTTCCTAAACTTTGAGACCTCTGATAACACACATAGCTTGGACAACCACTGAATTCATTGATTCAAGTCAGGAACCTAAGTTATCAATCCAAGTGAGGAATGTGATTGAATACACATAAGCATGTGAACTAAGAGGCCTACATTGTTTTTGGTCTTATGATGAAAAATGGATGAAAAAAGAGGCCTAATTTATTTTTGGCCTTAAGACCACTAAGTAAAAATGATAAAAAAAGAGGTGTACATTGTTTTTGGTCCTATATCTCTCAATTTCAAAATCAAAATCTCCCGCTTATTTCATATTGCCACATCCAAAGAAAAAACTACCAATGTGGGCGAGATTTGAGATCAAAATCATACTATGTAGACAAGAATTTGAGATAATTTGAATTCAAAATTCATACCTTATGTTAGGCCGCTGGTATTCATTCTTGTAAATACATATTCTTGTTGTAGAAATTCGGTGAACAGCCACTAAGCATAAAGGCAAGATGGCAAAAATGTAACTTTTCGGTGAACCATTAATATGATGATGATGGAAGTCCATGACATGTCGATGAACCATTAATATGATGATGATGGAAGTCCTATTCTACATGTCAGTGAAGTCTGTGATTGAGTGTTCAATAAAGTACTAAGATCCCATTGGGGAGTGGTTTTCTTCATCTTACATGCCAGTACTAAGATCCGATGAAAAATATCCTAAATAGGAGAGTGGCATGCAACCAGTCTGAGTAATCGGTGCATTAGGTGCACCATGGAAAGGACCTAAAGGTGTAATGCCAAGAGAAGGATACATTGCAAAACTTCACACATATTTAGGCAAGGAATTGCCAGAACAAAAGAATTTCTCATCTAGTCCCGTCTGCAGACAATACCAAAAAAGAGTTTTTTTTGGAAAATTCCAATAGAAATCCGATGCTTGGTGAACGTTGAGTGAATCTAGAACCACTAATTGATTAGTAGGAGGCTTCTCTTCCCCCCCCCCCCCCCACCCCCATTGCAAATGCATCCATAGCATGCAAAAGATAGGGGGAGAGAGAGAGAGAGAGAGAGAGAGAGAGAGAGAGAGAGAGAGAGAGAGAGAGAGAGAGAGAGAGAGAGAGAGGAGACTTCTCTTCCAACCTCCCAACTGCTGACCTAGCTTGGCGTTTGTTCATAAGAGAGAGAAAGAGATCAGGCTTTTGGCATGCACAACAGATGGCACATAGAGAGAGAGAGAGAGAGGAGAATTGGCTTCTGTCGGCAACATAAGAGAAAAGAAGAGCGTAGAGAGAGAGATAAAGACTCATGGTTGGCTATTGTTTACCCGCATAAAGAGAGAGAGAGAGAGAGAGAGAGAGAGAGAGAGAGAGAGAGAGAGAGAGAGAGAGAGAGAGAGAGAGAGAGAGAGAGAGAGAGTATAAAACCCCTTTAGGTTGTAGGTGTTTGCAATCAGACACACATATATGTTATTCTATTATTTTATTTTGTTTGAATTTTTTTCTTCATTTCTTTTGTTGTTATGTAATTAGATCAATTAATTATAAAAATTAATTATATGTATTGTTAGTATAGAGTGTTTAGTTTATTATTAGTGACATATTAGAGAAGAATTAAGAATATTACTTAGCATTGAAAGAGTTTTATTTAAGCTAAATGCATGCATGAATGTGATAGAGGTATACATGTGTGCATAACTGTATGCATGTGTATAAGCAAGTGGATGCATATGCATGGATGAATGTAGATGCATGTATATGTAATGCATAGGAATGAGTGAGCATGTATGCATGTATACATGTGCATATTAGAAGCATGAATGCATATGTAAGCATGAAAGAGAAATGCACGAATATGCATACAAGCATGCATGAGCATGTGTATTAGCATGAGCATGAAGATTGTGAGTATGTACATCTATGCGTATCTACATGAAAGTATAAATATATAAGTGTGCTTAACTACATGTGTAGTATGATGTATATGCATGTGATAAATGAATGCATGTGTGCATATGAATGCATGCATGAATGTGATAAGGAATGCATATTAGAGTAGGTATAGTGTATGAATGCATGCATGTATATGTACATGCATATGCATGTATATGTACATGCATATGCATGTATATGTACATGCATATGCATGTAAGGTTAAGTTAGAATGTATGTAAGTGATATGTGTATATGCATGAGAGTGATGTTAGCATGCATATGAAGATGTGTGTTAGCATAAATATGAGTTTATGAGAAGTATGATGCATATGCATATACATGAGATGTGTATTAGCATGATTGAGAGTGTGTATGTGTATGTATGTTAGATGCATGTGTGTGAGAATGTATGAAGTAGATATGTGCATATCCATATGAATGAATATGTGTCTGCATGTGCATTTAAGATGATGTGTGCATGATTAATGCATACATAAGTAAGGGTGTAAATATGCATGTGCATGAGAAATGCATGTATGCATATGAGAGTGAGTTGGCATGTATGAGAATGTATGAGCATGTTATATGTGTGTTTGTGTTTTATGTTTTATAAGATATACTTATGTTTTCTAATGAATTTTTGCAAACGAACATTGACGAATATTGAAGAGCATTGAAGAACAGTGATGAGCCTTTACAAGCAACTAAGAGTGGAAGATTGGAGATGCTTCATTTCTTCCACTATTACTAGGAATTTGAAGAGTTATCCTAGCATTCATACTTATAATTGTATTAGAGAAATAGTTTTCATTCATTAGCTTTAGCAAGAAACAATTTTAGCATTATTATTTAATCAATTGTCCTTTTTTTTATTGTTTCTGATGTCTACAAGTAATGAATCTTTGAATGAGTCTGCAAGTAATGAGTCTGTGAACGAAAATATGAATTCTACATCTTTCATTTTTGAAGTTTTATTACCAACACCTGTTAACACTACCACTCAACCTAAACAGAATGTAGTTGATAACGAAGTAAAAGAAGATGAATTAGAAGCAGAAGAATTTATCAATGACCGTATTACTAGTGAATCTTTAATCTCTCCATCATACAAGTATTGTTTATCTAGATTTTTAGCTGCACAACCTTATGGTGATAGTTTAGAATAGGCCATTGGATTATAGATTACCACTTCCCACAACACTGAAACACATCTTAGCTCCTAAAGTATGTTACAAACACCCTACGTGTAGTCACATTGTGAGGCCATAGTAAGTTTAGTTCCGAACCGTCGGTGGTCTCCATTCACACCCCTCGACAACATCCATGTATTCATTGATATAGCAGTTATGTTTTTTGCATAAAGCCTTTTACGTCTGATAAAGAGGGTCGTGGTGAGGTTTTCTTAACTGGGAGACACCCAGATGTCGGGGTCTCTTCGATGCTGCAAGTGGAGGACTTACCCAACCTCATCATAGGAGATGTATGATAGTTGTTCATAGGTGCTCAATAAGCCTAGTTGGCTTCTATTGGGTAACTGATTATATGTAGTGGAGTCAATGATTCACTATGCAGGTAAACATGTCAGTACTTGTAGTTTTATGATATTTTGGCATTGGTCATATGCTCATTTTGCAGAGGATACTCTAGCAAAATTCTCCAGATTTCTGGTTTAGTCAACTATACGGTGGTCGATTTACTCCTTGATACACTTATTCGTTGGTCTTTGGACTCTTCTAGCTCCATTATCATTCCATTTAGTTCTCCATCATCATGGCATCAAAGGTCTCAAGCACTTATGGTGGATCAAGGTCTAGTGCTAGTGTTCCGAGGATAAGCTATAACTTACAGGGCAAAGAACATTTTGAGATCCAAAAATTTGATGGCACAAACTTTGCTCTAGGGAAGAATCAGATTAAAGATGTGCTGATTCAAAGGAGGCACTGAATTCCAATAAATGCAATTTCAAAGAAGCCTGCTGACATGGATGAAGATGATTGGGATGAGTTAGATGAAATGGCCAAGTCTACCATTCGCTTGCACCTGACAGATAATGTTTACTTTATAGTATTAGACTATGAAAGTGCAGAGGATCTTTGGAAGAAGTTATGCAATACATATGAAAAAGAGACGACATCAAATAAAGTGTATCTGATGAGAAAATTATATGACCTTTGTCTGAAGGACACAGATAGTGTTGCTGCTCATCTAAATGAGTCTGATCCTATATTCTCCCAGTTACAGGCTCAAAAAATGGTTATGGATAATGAAATGAAAGCAGTATTGCTATTATGAACCTTTCTATCATCATGGATACCTTTTGTACAGCTATTAGCAATAGTGCACCTGGTTAATTTCATCTATGATGACATATGTGGAGCACTCTTGAGTGAGGAGATTCATTGAAAATCTATGGTTGGCACTCAGAGTGGAGATGCATATAATGTTTGTGATTCTTACCAAGGAAAGAATCAGCAATGTGGCAAGAGCAAGAACAAGGAAAAGAATGGTCAACGGAATAAGAGTAGAAGTAAATCAAGGAAGAGGGATATCGAATGCCATTATTGTCATTCATTTCGATGGTATGTTGATTGTTGGGAAATTCTCTTATGATTTGTCAATTCTTAAAAAGAAGTTGAGTCAGATATTTAATATGAAGGATTTGGGGGATGCCAAACATATTCTTGCCATGCATATTACTCATGATAGGAGTAAAAGATGCATATACTTGTCTCAAAGTGAGTACATATCCAAAGTACTTCACCAGTTCAATATGCAGGGTGGAAAGGCATTGAGTACACCTTTACCCACATATGTGAAATTGAGCAAGGATGATAGCCCCAAATCTGATGAGGAAAAGGAATTCATGACCAAAATTCCCTATCTGTCTGTTGTTGGTAGTCTCATGTATGCTATGGTAGCTACGAGACCAGACATTGCATTTGCAGTGGGAGTTGTGAGCAGATATATGTCTAATTCTGGCAAGAAACATTGGGAAGTGGTCAAGATGATTTTACGATATTTGAGTGGCACTAAGGACAAGTTTCTATGCTTAGGTAGAGGGAAAGCATCCATTATTAGTTACACAAATTTTGACTATGCTGGTTGTGTAGATAATCATAAGTCTACATCAGGGTACATTTTTCATTTTGCTGAGGTGCTATCTCTTGGAGATCTTGTCTTCAAGAATGTACAGGTGTTTCCACCACAGAAGCAGAGTATGTTGTAGCAAGTGAGGCATGTAAGGAAGCATTGTGGCTTTCTCGCCTTTCTTGTGATATGGGGTTTACCTCAACATGTATCTCGCTTGCTCAATGATAGACAGAGTGCCATTGCTTTGGCTAAGAATCCAGTCTATCATGCAAAGACCAAGCACATTGAGGTGAGGTATCACTTCATTAGAGATTGCTTAGCCACTGAGCGCATTATCTTGAGAAGGTTCACACTCGAGATAATGTTGTAGATGCTTTGACTAAAGCTCTACCACAAGATAGCTTTCGACACTGTTGTCACTTGATGTTACTTGATTCATGATCTTACACAGTCACTTGTGTACTATGTAGCATGCCCATCAGGTGGGAGGTATAGTTTGTATACTTACACTCAGATATTCTTTATCATTCTTTATTTTTCTCCCATAGTTACTTTGGCCATATTTGCCTTTATTCGGAGATTGCTACCATTAGTATCCATGGGAAAGGCCAAATGGCCACCAGACACTTCTTTGTATATGTTCTTTAATAACACATATAGTGACCTGTTCAATCATAGACTGTAAATTCGATCGCATTTGTAAGACTTAAGAAGTTTGTCTTCGTGCTCCCTGTGTACTGTGTTTTCTGCATATTCTGCAGCCTCTATGCGAAGTACTGTGTGTGGCCTTAGGAGCTCGGTTTTCTACTCTGAGGATATCGTTGTGAAGCTCTCGAGAAGGAGAGTGCACTTTGGTGCATCGCCATCAAATACTTCATTCTTGAAGTTTTAGCTCATGTAAAGTGAGCACTAAGTGTTGGATTTGTGATAAGCTAGCCCCTTGTTTGCTTGGTTGTTTTCTTTGAGTAGGCATATCTATGTGTGTGTAGGCAATGTTGTAGCTCTCTACCCCTATGTTGTTAGCATTGGTTCTCCCTCCTTATGTATCCATTTTATGTAATTCATGTCCCATTGGATAGCTAGTATAGTCTACTTTATTCTCACCAATTATCTAGAGCATTCTATGAGTAATATGGGAGAAACATTCATTTTAATGAAGTTGGTTTATTGATATCTCTCTCTGTGTGTAGGCTCTATTTGAACTATTTTGCTTTGTGTTGTAAGGGTTGGTTCTGCTTCTCTATTTATCCATTTTCTATGATTTTGGTATCCTTGGGTAGATATTAGAGTTTTCTAAATTTCATCAAAGTTTTGAGATTCATTGCCTATATACTCCTTGAGAAAAGCTTACTAGAGTGAAGTGAGGTCTCAGTTTGACAAGTAGTTGTGAGCATTCAACTTGCTCATCTTGTGGACATTGTTTCTCTTTATCTAATCGTCCATTTTGAGTGAAATTTGTTTTACTGAAATGCTCTTTGTGTCTACTACAAGTCCACAAAATCTCACTGGAGTGCTTTGGATAGGCTTTGAGAAAGAGCATTTTTGGTGTGGAGAGGTAAAAGAAGGGTACCTATGTAGGTCTTTCGCACTTCATCGTTGCATAGGGGTTGAGATACTTCCCCGTTCAGTGGTATCAGAGCATTTTGGCATCTTGGAGGCATCAAATAAAATAAAGAAGACATCTTGGAGTTGGTGGTTGAAGACTTGCATCAGAAAACTCTTGTTGGAGGTAGCTCACATCAAGGGATAACTATTCTACTCAAATTTTCAAGAGCGCAAGGTGTCCATATAGGGAAGGCTTTGGATTAAGGCAACTTCAAAGCCTCATTTACATTTTTCACACATTTTAGCATTATCCAAGGGCTAGAGAATGTAGCAACTACTAGAGATGGGAGACTTCAACACTCAAATTGGAAAGCTAGACAAGGGGAACTATCAACCATGGAGATTTAGGGTCTCCAACTACCTTATGGGCAAGGGCCTTTGGGGATTGATTAGTGGAAGTGAGCCAAGACCTAGGTTGGATGAAAATCCAACCAATGACCAGTGAAGAGCCTTTAGGGAATGGAATGAAAGAGACAAGAGGGTTATCTATATCCTTTCCTGTTGGGGATTCGTGGACAAGAAGGAGTTTGAGGGTTTGTAGGAGAAAAAGGAAATGATAAAAATGGAATAACAGTGAGAACTTCTGCAAGGGAATACCCTTGGAAACCTTGAATATTGATTATCCTTCAACAATTACAATGACTGCGCACAATCTAATCAATGACTAAATACCAATTCAGAGAATATCAATTACTGAAGACCAATTATCTCAAGCCCTCTAGCAGCGGCCTCTCGTGCACCAATTCTTCACCTGCTTCCCGCTTCCCTTGTGCACACCTTGCACTAAGCTTTCGCCAAGCTAAGGAATTGGTATCACGGCGCACACGCAATAGACCTTGGAACTCTTAGAATCCAACCCGCCTTCTCTGCACACTTTCCTCTTGACACCTCTTGCACTCTTGAATGTCGTCGCACACTGGAGGCTCTTCTTGCTTCCTCTCTCGCTTCCTCTGAAGCTCTCTCTTGCTCCTAGCTCTCAATGTCTCCAAGAATAGCCTTTGTCCTTCTTTTGTTGAGGCCCGCCGGTTCGCGCACTCTAACTGCAATACAATCTTGGTGTCCTTTCAATGTCCCAAGATTGTCTTTTTGAACTGGTCCTCAACGACTCGCTACTTTGTCCTGTAGTGACTTTAGAACAAGAGTGACTTTCAAAATAAAATTTTTGATTGGGCGGCCCATTTCTACCTTTGCGTACGCGGCCTTCCACCTTCACCTTTCCTTTTAATTCTTTACTTTTGCACCTTAAGATTTTAAATTTATCCTTTGAACCTTAAGAGGAAAAATACTTTGCACCTTTAGTTTCAACCGGTTAGGGCTCTACAGATGCCCACCACCTAAAGATCTCTCCGTCCCGGAGAGACAACAGCGATACCAACTGAGAAGTTGCAAAGACACAGAGATGAAAACAACGGAGGCAAGAAAAAAAGGTAAAGGGTGTGTATATTATTGAGTGAAGAAGAAAAATATAATGCACCCTACAAGAATTATTAGAAATCAAAAGGATGAGGTAATTATTGACAAAGCGATACTGGAATCTAAGAGCAAATATTATGACTGTGGATGAGCAATTTATTTAGACTGAGGATGGCAATTTATTGTGGAGGTTGATTGAGATTGTCAGCCGAGGTTGATGGAGAAGGGGGCAAAGGAGCAGAAGCTTGTTCGATCGTAAGCTGTAGCGAACTAAGGCATTGCCTAAAATGATCCCTCTCCCGGCGGATACGTCGGCATGCAGCATTAGCACAAAGCCCTAAGTTGGAGCGATTCTGAAGATCTTCTAAGGCTTTCATCGCAGAGTCGGCCATATCGCGATAATGATCTCTCTCTTCTTTAAGCAATCGCGCCGTTTCGTTGAGGGAGTGCCATTGAGAGGTGGCCATGCGATTGATGTTTTCTATTGTGGAGATATACTGTTGATGAACCGAAGCTGCTGCGGAAACCGAATCCAAGGAAATCTGGGATGCTTGAGCATTGCCGATAGCGACTACACTCGCGTCCTGGAGTAATTGCAAAAATGAAGGGGTTGATGGTAGGTCAAAATGCGGAGTGGGATTGGCCGGTGGAGCAGGAGGGGGAGGGGGAGGGGGAATATATGGCGGAGGAGGATGAAGGGTTGGAGTGGCAGATGGAGTGGGAAGTGAAGGATTGGGGGAAGGAAGCGGTCGACTGCCCGGGATGTTACTGATAGAGGGAGAGGTGTAATCCGGGTGAATGGGGGGCATATAGGTGGGGTTTTGAGGGTTGAGCTGTGTTTGAATGAGTGGCGTGAAAGTTGAAGAGAGGGGAGGTCTAGGGATAATGGGAGGGGTAGGCATGGATGGAGAAGGGGTAGATTTAGGAGGGAAAGGGGAAGAAGATTGGGTAGTGAAGTAGGGAACGTGAGGGGGGGTAGTCATGAATGGAGAGATGGTAGATGCAGGAGGGATAGGTGAAGAAGATTGGGCAGGGAAGGAGGTTACATCAGGGGGATTAGTCACGAATGGAGAGATGGTAGATGCAGGAGGGATAGGTGGAGAAGATTGGGCAGGGAAGGAGGTTACATCAGGGGGATTAGTCATGAATGGAGAGGTGGTGGATGCAGGAGGGATAGGCGAAGAAGATTGGGGAGGGAAGGAGGTTACATCAGGGGTTGTGGATGCGGGTGTCGATGCGGAAGCTGAGTCAATTGAGATTAGAGGGGGGGAGGGAGATGGAGCAATGGACGGTCCAGGTTGGGAAGGGAGATAAGCAGCATTGTGTGCAGAATGTGCGGGAATGTGACATAGCCAAGCTAAGAAGGGTGCAGAATAGATGGAGAATGCATGAGAGCCTCTAGAGATAGCCCCGCGGAGTCGACGGGAGCGCAAAGTCAAGGAACTATAAATGAGGGTTGCGTAAGGGTAAGGACGGCTATGGAGAAAGCAGAAAAGCGGATCGGCGATACGAATATCTGACCACGGAAGGGAAGAGGTTTGGCTGCGTAGTAAGAAGAAAAAGATGAACGCATTGAGAAGGGTGGTCATGCGGAGCGAAAACCTAGCATTACTTTGAAAATGTGTGTTACAAAAGGCAATAGTGGCTGAGGCGGACAGTCCAGAGTATAGGAAAGGGGGAGCACGAAAATTTATTAGGGGAGACCCAATACTGGCGGCAATGTCTGGGATGAAGAGAGTGCCGGTTCTAAAATGAGGGAAGAGGCGGATAGCTTCATAAACCTGGGTAAAATTGGCGGGGTTATTGAAGAAAACATTAGCCAAGCCCCACAAGCCCGCCTGCTGAAGATCCTCAATGGAAAACATTTGACGAAGGGCAATGGTAGGTAGGGATAGATGCATTCGGATTTGCAGGTTTAAGTCAGGAGGGAGAAACAGGCGCATATAATCCCCGGTAGGGGAAGATGGGTGGGATGAATGAGACATAGATCGGGAAGGAGAAGAAGGGTGCGGAAGGGGAGGTGGGGAATAAAGGTCGGTGGAATCAGAGTGTATGGAATAAATGGGAAGATCCAGGGCCATAGGAGCTGTTGGAGTCGCTTGAACAGATTGTTCTGCCGATGAAGGAGGAGGTGGATTGGGATGGTCAGAGGGAATGGCGGAGGTAGGAGCGGAACTAGCACCCGGAGCGGGGTCCGCCATTGATGGAAATGGGGAGAAGAAGTGGAACAAAAGAAAGCCTATGCAGAGGGAGAGGAATCGATGGGTTGAGGTGGTGGGAGAGGGGCAGAGGGGTTGAGGGGTGGAGGGTGTTGGGAGGAAGAGGGGGGCGCACGGGGGAGGAAGGAGGGGGTGCGGTGGGGTTGGAGGGGGTGGGGCTGGGTGTAGAGGGGTCGGAAAGGGGGAGGTTGGGTGTCGGCCGGGGTCGGAGGGGGGGGGGTTTGGGTGTAGGATGAGGGGGGGTGGTTAGGTGTAGAGCGGGGTCGGAGGGGGGGGCTGGGTGTCGGAGAGCGGGGGGTGCTGGGTGCCGCCAGTGGGGGGGGTTGAGGTGTAGGATGAGGGGGGGGGGTTGGGTGTAGAGGGGTCGGAAAGGGGGGGGCGCTGTGCGTCGGAGAGGGGGGGGGGTTGGGTGTCGGGCGGGGTCGAAGGGGGGGGTTGGGTGTAGAGGAGTGTTGAAGAGGGGGGGGGGGTGCTGGGTGCCGCCAGTGGGGGGGGTTGAGGTGTAGGATGAGGGGGGGGGGGGGGGGGTTGGGTGTAGAGCGGTCGGAAAGGAGTGGGGCGCTGCGCGTCGGAGAGGGGGGGGGGGGTTGGGTGTCGGGCGGGGTCGGAGGGGGGGGTTGGGTGTAGAGGAGTCGGAAAGGGGGGCGCTGCGCGTCGGGCGGGGTCGGAGAGGGGGGGGGTTGGGTGTCGGGCGGGGCGGAGGGGGGGGTTGGGTGTAGAGGAGTGTTGAAGAGGGGGGGGTTGATAGGGGATGCGGGGTGCCGGGCGGGGTCGGAGGGGGTGGGGCTGGGTGTAGAGGGGTCGGAGAGGGTGTAGGCGGAGGGAGCGAAGGGTGCGAGGGGGGGTTGATGGGGGTCGTGCAGGGGGGCGAGGGGGGGTTGATTGGGGATGCGCCGGGCGGGGTCGGAGGGGGGGGTTGGGTGTAGAGGGGTCGGAGAGGGTGTAGGCGGAGGTGGCGAGGGGTGCGAGGGGGGGCTGATGGGGGTCGTGCAGGGGTGCGAAGGGGGGGTGGGTTGGGGATGTGCCGGGCGGGGTCGGAGGGGGTGGGGCTGGGTGTAGAGGGGTCGGAGAGGGTGTAGGCGGAGGGGGCGAGGGGTGCGAGGGGGGGTTGATGGGGGTCTTGCAGGGGTGTTAGGGGGGGGTTGATTGGGGATGCGCCGGGCGGGGTCGGAGGGGGTGGGGCAGGGTGTAGAGGGGTCGGAGAGGGTGTAGGCGGAGGGGCGAGGGGTGCGAGGGGGGGTTGATGGGGGTCTTGCAGGGGTGTTAGGGGGGTTGATTGGGGATGCGCCGGGCGGGGTCGGAGGGGGTGGGGCTGGGTGTAGAGGGGTCGGAGAGGGTGTAGGCGGAGGGGGCGAGGGGTGCGAGGGGGGGTTGATGGGGGTCTTGCAGGGGTGTTAGGGGGGTTGATTGGGGATGCGCCGGGCGGGGTCGGAGGGGGTGGGGCTGGGTGTAGAGGGGTCGGAGAGGGTGTAGGCGGAGGGGGCGAGGGGTGCGAGGGGGGGTTGATGGGGGTCTTGCAGGGGTGTTAGGGGGGTTGATTGGGGATGCGCCGGGCGGGGTCGGAGGGGGTGGGGCTGGGTGTAGAGGGGTCGGAGAGGGTGTAGGCGGAGGGGGCGAGGGGTGCGAGGGGGGGTTGATGGGGGTCTTGCAGGGGTGTTAGGGAGATTGATTGGGGATGCGCCGGGCGGGGTCGGAGGGGGTGGAGCTGGGTGTAGAGGGGTCGGAGAGGGTGTAGGCGGAGGGGGCGAGGGGTGCGAGGGGGGGTTGATGGGGGTCTTGCAAGGGTGTTAGGGGGGTTGATTGGGGATGCGCCGGGCGGGGTCGGAGGGGGTGGGGCTGGGTGTAGAGGGGTCGGAGAGGGTGTAGGCGGAGGGGGCGAGGGGTGCGAGGGGGGGTTGATGGGGGTCTTGCAGGGGTGTTAGGGGGGGGTTGATTGGGGATGCGCCGGGCGGGGTCGGAGGGGGTGGGGCTGGGTGTAGAGGGGTCGGAGAGGGTGTAGGCGGAGGGGGCGAGGGGTGCGAGGGGGGGTTGATGGGGGTCTTGCAGGGGTGTTAGGGGGGTTGATTGGGGATGCGCCGGGCGGGGTCGGAGGGGGTGGGGCTGGGTGTAGAGGGGTCGGAGAGGGTGTAGGCGGAGGGGGCGAGGGGTGTGAGGGGGGGTTGATGGGGGTCTTGCAGGGGTGCGAGGGGGGGTTGATTGGGGATGCGCCGGGCGGGGTCGAAGGGGGGGGGGGGGGTGGGTGTAGAGGGGTCGGAGAGGGTGTAGGCGGAGGTGGCGAGGGGTGCGAGGGGGGGTTGATAGGGGTCGTGCAGGGGTGCAAAGGGGGGGGTGGGTTGGGGATGCGCCGGGCGGGGTCGGAGGGGGTGGGGCTGGGTGTAGAGGGGTCGGAGAGGGTGTAGGCGGAGGGCGAGGGGTGCGAGGGGGGGGTTGATGGGGGTCTTGCAGGGGTGTTAGGGGGGTTGATTGGGGATGCGCCGGGCGGGGTCGGAGGGGGTGGGGCTGGGTGTAGAGGGGTCGGAGAGGGTGTAGGCGGAGGGGCGAGGGGTGCGAGGGGGGGTTGATGGGGGTCTTGCAGGGGTGTTAGGGGGGTTGATTGGGGATGCGCCGGGCGGGGTCGGAGGGGGTGGGGCTGGGTGTAGAGGGGTCGGAGAGGGTGTAGGCGGAGGGGGCGAGGGGTGCGAGGGGGGGTTGATGGGGGTCTTGCAGGGGTGTTAGGGGGGTTTGATTGGGGATGCGCCGGGCGGGGTCGGAGGGGGTGGGGCTGGTGTCGGAGAGGGGGGGTGGTTGGGTGCCGCCAATGGGGGGGTTGAGGTGTATGATGAGGGGGGGTGGTTGGGTGTAGAGCAGGGTCGGAGGGGGGGGCTGGGTGTCGGAGAGGGGGGTGGTTGGGTGCCGTCAATGGGGGGGTTGAGGTGTAGGACGAGGGGGGGAGGTTGGTTGGGGATGCGGGGTGCCGGGCGGGGTCGGAGGGGGGGGTTGGGTGTAGAGGGGTGCCTGTGGAGGGGGGGTTGAGGTGTAGGATGAGGAGGAGGATGGTGGAAGAGGGAGAGGGGGTGAAGGAGCGGAGGATTGAGAGGTGGAAGTGGAGGTTTTGGGAAAAGTTGGAGGGAGGTGGAGGGGGAAGGATTGCGTCTTCTTTCTTCCACAGCTTCTCTCTTCCACGTCGGATGCACGACAGATCAAAGTGCACTATCATGGACAGCTGAACCTGGCCAGAGCGTTGATGAGGATACAAAATTGCGGATGCTGAGGGGAGCAATAAGGAAGGAGAAGGCACCTTATATAGCAAGGAGGAATGAAAGACTACCTCAGAGGAATGGATGGTTTAACCCAAAAGTGTGCTCAAAAGAGAGGAGATGCAAGTTCTAATCTCATCCATCCAAAAGATAAACAAAAGAGAGGGTGGTAATGAAAGTCATTTGCAGAAGTAAGGGCCAATCAAAAAATTGGCGCCTAATTTATTCACCAATGAAATAAACTTGATTTTTATTGATGAAATGAGCAACATAACAAAATTTGCATTCCAAAAAAAACTTGCGTGAGCATTTTGCTTATTAATTGTTTTTATTAAAGCAATCCAAAACACTAATGAAACCAAAGAAATGAAAATGCACTGTTTATGGCTTTAGGTGGTACCCCTTGAGTCGGGAGATGTTTACCAAGGGTAGGGTGTCCCCATCTAGTGTTTCCAATTGCACAGCACCCCATTGTAGTATCTTCGTGATGCGAAAAGGGCCTTCCCAGTGAGGGATCCATTTTCCTTTTGTTTGAGTAGAAATTTGTGGTCTGTGTAGCAGAGCTAAATCTCCAGGCTTCAAATTGTTTTGCCATAGATTTTTTTCATGAGTCTCCTTCCTGTGTAATTGAAGCTTCTCTAACTGTTTGGAGGCTAAAATTCTCGATTCTTCCAGTTTATGCAAAGCAGTCAGTCGTGCTGGAACTTCCATCCCATTTTTCTCTAGTCTTTTCGTTCTTATAGAGCCTCTGATGAATTCAAATGGTTCAATAGGAACCAAGCCATAAAGTAATTGAAAGGGAGAATACCCAGTCTCTTTATAGGCCAGTCTGTATGCCCATAATGTACCCAGATAGGCCCGTCCCCAAGAGGTCGGCTGCAACATGCATTCTTTTCGTAACATTGAAATTAATACTTTGTTCGTTGACTCGGCTTGTCCATTAGCTCGTGGGTAGTATGCACAAGAAGTCCTGTGTAAAATGCGATACCTGTTGGAAATTTCCTGCAGTATTTTGTTAACAAAATGAGTACCCTGATCGGTACAGATTTCAAGCGGGCATCCAAATCTGCAAATGATATTACAATACAAAAAGTCAGCCACTGTTTGTGTAGAGCAATCCGTTGATGCAATAGCTTCAGCCCATTTTGTTGCGTAGTCCGTGGCTATCAGTAAGTACTTTTCCCTTTTTGGAAGTGCCGCAGGGTATATAGGCCCAACAAAGTCTAATCCCCACTTCTCAAAGGGCTGCCAAGAGGTGGAAACTACCAAAGGGTAATGTCTTTGCTTGGTGGGTTTAGGTCCACACCTCTGGCACACATCACATGTTTTTCTCCAATCATCTGCATCCCTAAAGAGTGTAGGCCACCATAGACCAGCATCTAGTATTCTCTGGCTCATGATATGCCCTGGAAGGTGCCCACCACCTGTTCCTTCATGTGCAAATTGCAGTATTTCCCTCACTTCATCTTCCTCTAAACATTTCCTAATCCTGTCATCCTTGCCCTGTCTATAGAGTTTACCCTCAATGAAAGTATATGGTCTACTCTTGATAAGCAGTCTCTTCCTAAGTACAGCATTAGCACTTTCTGGATACGATCCCGTATTAATGAACTGTTTGATATCATCATACCATCCTTTAGCTTGTATAGCAAACAAGTGTGCATCAGGGAAATCATCATTGATACCACTGGTTTGATCCCTCCTATTTATTCTGGACAAGTGATCCGCCATCACATTCTCTCTTCCTGGCTTATGGATTACCGAGAAATCGAACTCTTGGAATAACAGTAACCACCTCCATATTCTACCAGTAGCATGTGGTTTGTTGAGTAAGTACTTGAGAGGTTGGTGATCTGATATAATAATAAATTTTACCCCCAATAAGTAATGGCGGAATTTTTGAACTGCAAAGACCATTGCTAGTGCTTCCCTTTCGGTAGTACTGTAATTCCTTTCAGCCTTGGTCAAGATTCTACTGGCATATTGAATTGGCCTGTCCATTTTAAATTCTTCACTGGGTTGAGTCAGAACTGCTCCCACTGCATATGCACTGGCATCGACATGTATATGAAAGATTTTTGACCACTCCGGGGTGACCAAGATAGGAGCACACACTAACCGTGACCTTAATGTCTGATATGCTTTTTCCTCCTCTTCTTCCCATTTGAAAGGTACTTCTTTACCTGTGAGTCTAGTCAGAGGTCTAGCTATCTCTGCATACATTTTTATAAACCTTCTATGATAACCGGTATGCCCCAAAAAACTCTGGATCTCTTTAGAAGTTTTAGGTTTAGGTAACTTTAATATAGAGAGAATTTTGTCAGGATCTGGGGCCATACCTTTAGCGGATACCACATGTCCTAAAAGGGTTCCTTCTGTCACAAGGAAATGACATTTATTTGGATTGAGCTTCAACTTAGTTTCTCTGCATCTTTGGAAAATATTCTGCAGCTGCCTCAGGTGCTGGTCCAAACAATCTAGATGAGTTTCCTTGTGAGATCCTGAAAATGAAGAGAAATCATCCATGAAGATTCTAAGTGATTCCAGCAATAAGGGGCCAAAAATGAGATTGACCGTTCTGTTAAATGTGGCTGGAGCATTTCTGAGCCCAAATGGCATTTTTACATACACATACGTTCCACACGGTGTGATAAAAGCAGTCTTTTCATGATCCTCTGGGTGTATTGATATTTGATTATAGCCACTGAAGCCATCCATAAAACTATATAGTGCATGCCCAGCCACTTCTTCAATGACCTGTTCTGCAAAAGGCATAGGGAACCCGTCTGGAATGGTCACCTTGTTGAGAGCTCTAAAGTCCACACAAATTCTGATTTTATTAGTATTCTTCTTTGGTACTATGACCATAGGCGAGAGCCACTCTGAGTGTTCCACAGGAATGATGATTCCTGCATCTTCCATCTTTTGGATTTCCACATAGACAGCTTCGACATACTTTGGATTAAGTCTATAACTCCTTCCTCTGATGGGTCTGGCTCCCTCAACCAGAGGAATTCTGTGCTCTCCATAAGATGCAGGCACTCCTTCTAAGTCTTTATAATGCCAGGCAAAAACATCTGCATACTGGGTCAAGAATGATTTTACCTTTTCCAGGAGCTGTGGGTGGCTCCACAACCAAGTGGCCACTAGAACTGGTTGATTATTGTTTTGGGTGCATAAATGTACTTCTTGGACCGGATTTCTTGTTACCAGATTATCTTCTTGTGCACCTGCTTCGTTGTCTTCTTCTACTAGCTTTTCGTGCATTGCTTCATAAGCAGGTGTATTTTGGACTTCGATGTTTTCCTCCTTGTCCTGCATCCATCCTGCAGGGATTTCTTGAATTGGGAAAGAACATTCAACCTCAGAATTTTTTACCTTGTTTTTAGCTTTGGAAACTTCGTTATCTGATGTTGATACATCCTCCTCTAATTTGTATTTGAGGGGTATCTTCCTGCCCCTTCTGTGGTCAGTGATGGGCTCTCCCAATCCATCAACCTGGACCTTTCCTTTGTCTTCATCATAGCCTCCAATTGTACCAGGATTATCAAGAAAAATTCCAAAACAAGAAGAAGAGTTGCCGGCATGAAGCCAACTTAAAATATCCTCTTCTTCCTCAAAATCTATTTGGGGTTGATCCTCCGCTTCTGTTTCCATGCAAATGCTCACTGTTTGCATCATACTAGTGTTTCCTTGATTGTCTGGGCCTTCTTCTAAATGAATTTGTGTCAGCTCCTGCCCTTTCTTTTGTACCCACATGGTGTCCTTACCCCAATCATGAATGACACTGGCATGCCTCAGCCAAGGTCTTCCAATTAAGAGAGGAAATCCTCCTTCAACCTGGGGCAATCTTAAAACCACAAAATCCAGGATAAATAGATTACCTTGTACTTCAAGTGGAACTTTTGGGATTACCCCTAAGGGCCTTACTTTGCTCTGATCTGCCAAAGTAACCGTGAAATTTGCAGGTCTTGAAGGGTGGAGTCGAATCCTTTTCATGGTATGTTCAGGCATCAAATTAATGCCAGAACCACCATCTACAATAACACCTTGAAATTCATGGCCCTTGATTGATATTGTAAGCCGAGGGCTTTTATAATCTGTAAGGGGTGCTTCCCCCCTAATTATCCCTTGATGTAAGATAGCAGTCTTAGCCACTAAGCTTGTCGTAGAAGCCTCATCAATTATCTGCAATAATTCTGACCTGAATTTCCCATCCATCTTTATTAAATCAAAAATACTAACCTCCTTCTTAATTGACTTGAGTAGTTTTGAAGCCTCTGACTCTTTAAGAAAGTGAGCTTCATTTGCTTTGCCAAACTCTTCTTGAGCCCTCTTGAAGGCATGCCCAATGGCATCGCTGGTGCCTGTGAGACATTCATTGTGGTTTGTGTCTGCACCTGTAGTATCTTTGTCTTCAATTGCAACTCTGTCTTTGTTCAATTCCTTAATTATCAATTCTTGATTTTCTACCACTTTTGCCGTTCCCTTGCTTCTTGTCTGTACTGCAAAAGATTCGAGTTCTTCTAATTGTACCACTCTAGTGGATGGTGAGGGTTCATTCACCTGAGGTAATATCTCCTCCTTGAATACAGAGATCATTTGGAGATGGGGTCCGGAAGTAGAGGCTTGATTCTTAGGACAACAGTTTGTATAGTGATCTCTGGCCTCTGGACAATTCCTGCAAGGAGGTGCATTTTCCGGAAGGGTGCACCTAGATTGGTAGTGCCCACATTCTCCACATCTGAAGCAAATAATTGGCCTTCTAGGCCCATTTGCAAGGTTAGTTCTCAGTCTAGGATTATAGTTATTACCTTGGTTTGTTGCTGCTGCCATTACATTTGCTGGTGGCAAGAGCCCGCCTTGTGTCCAGTATGTCGTTGTCGGCATTCCCCTTGATTGGCATTCATGGGCCTCATGCCCAATCTTCCTGCATAATTGACAAGTCACATTTAGCAAAGGACATTCACTCACTATGTGTCCTTGCTTGCTGCACATGGAGCACCATAGTCCGTTCTTAATGCCGCCTCCTTTTAGTTCTTGCAACTCCTGCCTCAGCTGAGCTAGTTCCTCTGCTTGGGCTTCCTCTTCCTTTTGGAGTTTGAGGGCTTCAATCTCTCTTCTCAGTTGAGCTACAGTAGTCTCCTCCTCTGTATAGGGCTTATTCCTTTTCAAGCCTTCCAGTTCCCTTCTTAACTGGCTCACTGGGTCCTCCAGTTCTGAACCATATGATGGTTGGGAAGAAGTTGCACCATACTGGTGCCTTATCTGTTCCAAGCGGGTGGCCGTATTGATGAATTCCTCAACAGAGGCAGTAGGTAGCACTAACTCTTTTATTTTGCATTGGGTGACCACAGGTAAGGGTTTGGCTAACCACTTCTTGACAAAGAAGTCGTGTGGTGGATCCGGTAGTTTAGCCATTAATGCTTTGGCCCTGGTCACGAATTCGGGGAACTTCTCTCCTGGACCCAACTTTAAGTTTTCCAATCCTTCTATAATGATCTCAGCCGTGTTGCCATGCTGAAATTGATTCTTAAAGGCCTCTTTCATCAAATCCCAAGAGGTAAAGTGATTTTCAGCAAACTGGCTAAACCACTTGTCTGCCAGACCTTCCAATGTGGCGGGGAAGAGTATCAAGAAAGCATCTTCCCTACCCATTAGCCCCCTAGTCTTACATAATGCAAGAAATCGTCGAATGTGCTCATCTGGGTCCTCCTGGGCTAAACCCCTGAAGGAGGGAAATTTTATGTTTAATCTGGAGAGCAAGATTTCTAGGTCCACCTGTCCTGCCATGCTTCCTACCGATGAAGTCGATGAAAGTGGACTCGATGATCTTCTGTTCGTCTTTCTTCTTGTCTGCTTGCACTTGATTCTCAAGGTTTGTGACCGGGTCGCGGTCATGAGCTATTCATAGTCCACTTAAAATGAGACACTTGATAAAAGTATGTACCTTTTGGCCCACTGGAGTAATGTTGTCGACACTGGAATATTGTCCTCCAATGGCAATATATAATCTCCTATGCTCAAAGCTCCTTGGATGTCCCACCGGGCGTGCCAAATTTGTTGGGGATTCGTGGACAAGAAGGAGTTTGAGGGTTTGTAGGAGAAAAAGGAAATGATAAAAATGGAATAACAGTGAGAACTTCTGCAAGGGAATACCCTTGGAAACCTTGAATATTGATTATCCTTCAACAATTACAATGACTGCGCACAATCTAATCAATGACTAAATACCAATTCAGAGAATATCAATTACTGAAGACCAATTATCTCAAGCCCTCTAGCAGCGGCCTCTCGTGCACCAATTCTTTTCTGCTTCCCGCTTCCCTTGTGCACACCTTGCACTAAGCTTCCGCCAAGCTAAGGAATTGGTATCACGGCGCACACGCAATAGACCTTGGAACTCTTAGAATCCAACCCGCCTTCTCTGCACACTTTCCTCTTGACACCTCTTGCACTCTTGAATGTCGTCGCACACTGGAGGCTCTTCTTGCTTCCTCTCTCGCTTCCTCTGAAGCTCTCTCTTGCTCCTAGCTCTCAATGTCTCCAAGAATAGCCTTTGTCCTTCTTTTGTTGAGGCCCGCCGGTTCGCGCACTCTAACTGCAATACAATCTTGGTGTCCTTTCAATGTCCCAAGATTGTCTTTTTGAACTGGTCCTCAACGACTCGCTACTTTGTCCTGTAGTGACTTTAGAACAAGAGTGACTTTCAAAATAAAATTTTTGATTGGGCGGCCCATTTCTACCTTTGCATACGCGGCCTTCCACCTTCACCTTTCCTTTTAATTCTTTACTTTTGCACCTTAAGATTTTAAATTTATCCTTTGAACCTTAAGAGGAAAAATACTTTGCACCTTTAGTTTCAACCGGTTAGGGCTCTACATTTCCCAACACATTAGCAATAGCATGATCGGCCATATCCAAGACTTCGATTCAAGCATGAAGGTATGGGAGACACTTGAGAGGATTTATTTAGCAAGCACTAAAGCAAGGAATATCCAACTCAAGAATGAGCCCATCAACCTTAGGAAGAGCTCAAGAAGTAACATAAATGACTACATACTTAAGGTCAAGGAATTGTCAAATGCATTGGGATCCATTGGAAGCCACATAGACAATGACGATCTTATGGCTTATACTCTCAATAGTTTGAGGGATGATGAGAAGTGGAAACCTTTTACCACTTCAGTATATGTAAGGGATAGTCTTCCCAAATTTTAGTAATTATTTGCTCTCATGGTAACCGAAGAAATGAACATAGGTGGAAGTTCAACTAAAAGCGAGGACACACAAGTTTTTTATGCAGATAATCAAAGGGCAAAGGAAGAAGAGGACAATGCAGGGGCAAATGAAGGTTTGGAGGAAGGAAAGGCCACTCAAGTAATCAAGGACATGACCAAGGGACTTCATCACAAAGAGGTAGAGGAAGAACAAGAGGAAGAGGAGGAAGGCATCAACAAAACAGGAATCAAGATGGTGAAGGATGTTACAGTGGCAAGTTTGGCCACTATGCTAGAGATGGAGGAAACCAAAGGAGCTATAATCAAGGTTCTTAATACAAAGGCCAAGGTAATTATGCCTCTACAAGTTTAGAAAATGACAATCTCTTGATGATGCAAATGGATGCGAATTCACACAACAAGTAAGATTCAACAAAGGTGGATGCTTTGTGGAGAACCTTAACCAAGGGTACAAGGTCATAGTAAGAGGAAGGATGCAAGGGAGACTCTTCACTATGGAGGTAAATTCTCATTCCACTCAACATGTCTACTTCACATATGGAAACAAGAAGATTTCGGAGTTGGACTTGTGGCACAAGAGGATAGTCACATCAACATACAAAGGATGAAGGAAATGCAATTCAAGAGGCTGGTTGAAGGGCTTCCCCACTTCCAAGGACAAGGTATGAAGCATTTATGTGAATCTTGTCAACTAGGGAAGCAAGCGAGACTTCGATTCAAGAAGAGTGGCTACATAAGCCAAGTTCCATTGGAGTTGATACATACATATGTGTGGGGGCCAACCAAAGAGCAATCCATTGTAGGTAACAAGTACTTTGTCACTTTTATAGATGTTTGCACAAGGGTAGTTTGGGTTTACTTCATCAAAAACAAATCAGATGTGTTTACAAGTTTCAAAGCATTCAAGGCAATGATAGAGAAGGAAATAGGTACATATATCAAGAAGATAAGGTCTGGTGGAGGGGGAGAATATTTCTCCAATGAAGTTTTTGATTTTTGAATGGATCTAGGCATCAAGAGGCAAGTAACATGCAGGTACACACCCAAACAAAATGGGATAGCAAAGAGAAAGAATAGATACATTGTGGAGATTGCTAGAGCTATGCTTAACGAGATGAATGTACCTAACATATTTTGAAGTGATGGAGCAAATACTACCATGCATGTTATGAATAGGGCTCCTACCTCATGGATCCATCGCTTGACACCATATCAAGCCTATTATGGTAAGATACATGATCTTTCCCACTTGAAGATATTTGGATGTACTTGTTATATACATGTGCCAAGTGAATTGAGGCACAAGCTACAACCAAAGGTGGAAAAGTGTGTGTTTATTTGAATGATCATAAAGGTTACAAGTGCTTTAACCCAAACACAAAGGACTTGAGGATATCAAGGGATGTAGCATTTGATGAGCTACTCCCTTGGTATAAGACGTATGATTGTGTGCAGGAATATGAAGAAGAAAAGCATGGACATTGTTGGGGTTTGTGGTCAACACATCACTATTGACATTAGTCAAACTCATGCAAAAGAACAATCTTGGCACTGGTCTTTCTCACACAGAGTGAATAATCATGCATAGAAATTCAACTTCACCACTTTTGATTAAAACAATGCTAAACAAAACAACTATACAAGAGCAGAGATCATTCGCACACTTGTGTTGAATGATTATGAGAAAAATGCTTCATTGAGTCTTCAAAACTATAGAGAAATACATTACAGATTGAGCAATTTCTGCTTCTACAAGGGAGATCTCATCAGTACTCATTCAAGGTCAGCCAGTAATGCTTGAACTTCTTATTCTTGAGTAGACACTTCTTCTTCTTCTTTCGTCTTCCTTCTAGAGATGCTTCTTCTTCTTCCTCCACCTTTGCATGAACAAAATATAATGAATATATTCATGTGCCATCGGTGCCTAACTAAGTTGTAACTATCTTTTAAAAATCTGAGTCAGCAAAATACGAATTTAGCAAAACTCTGATGCAACACGCTTTTGATACAGCATATTCTGACTAAGCAGCTTACCCCTCAACACTTGGCACTAACCGGTGGGGAACTTTTCTCAAAAATTGAACTCATTCCCACAATCCCTTGATCATACACAACAATTTCCAACTCTCTAGGATGGTCTTCTAGTTCATGTTCAACTGCCTCTTCTACATGTACCTGATTCTAACATATCTTCATCTGTTCATTCTTCTCATCCAACACTATATCTGATATTATCTGTTGTTTTTGTACTAATTTATCCAGCTCTTTTTCTACACCTTGCTGCACCAATTGCTCTTTAAGCTCTTTAATCACCTGCGACATTTCTTCGTTATCCAGCTTATACTTTTCTATAACCTGAATCAGTTCACTTTCATACATAGAAGCAAATCCGTTCTGCAATTGTTCATAAGGATATTGAATTACAGCTTGTAATCTCTCCTTAATGACATCCCATAGGTCCTGTACATACTTATGTATTTGCTGCTTTATCATACTCATATCCATTTCTGACATTAAAACCGCATCCATCTCTACTTCTTCATTCTTAAGAGTTTTTCTCTGCAATACTAACAAAGGTTTCAATCTAGACTTAAGGACTACAATCTCCATTTGCAAGCTTGAATTCAGAGTTAACAATTTTTTCATCTCAGACTCTACCTTTTCCAGCATCTGAACTGTCCATAACTCAAATTCTTGCAATGAATTTTCTACCTTCGAGATTTCAACCATCTGCTGCTGCTTACATTGAGTACTTATCTTCTCATACTCTTGACTTTTCCTTTGTAACTCCTCTTGAAGACTTAGAACTCGTACCTTTAGTACTTGATATTCTTCAGAATTTATTGTATCAGCAAGCTACTTCTATTGTTTTAGTTGTCCAACCCTCTTCAGTAAGAACTTAGATACTTCGTCCATAGCTTGAATGTCCTTCCAGTTACCCTTGGTTGCTCCTCATTGTCCGAAATATGGACTAATGACTCCTGAAAAATTAATCCTTTAGAAGACTCGCTTTTTAACTTTGAGCAACTGAGGCTATTTCTTTTGTCTTGTAGCCAGCTTTAAGTAAATCACTATATACATCTTCCTACTACTCTATTTCCTTGCCTAACACCTGTTCCTGCTTTTTACCCACTGATAAATCTAGTTGACTTATAATCTTTTTTGGCCAAACCACTTCTTGCTTATCAACCTGTTGAACAAATTGAAACAAGCATCCAACTACGTTGTCATCCTACTATTTACCAGTGTTTTTCATCTATCCCCTAAACAAATTTCACTATGCATTCTTTCGTACACCCAATGAGCCCAACTGACTTTACCACCTACTTCATCACAAGTTAAAGGAGCAAAATTCTCCTTTGACATATAGTCATATTTAACAATGAAACATAGAAGTTCTAAATACCACTTTAACTGCTCGCGTCATGCATATGTAGCATTCTTCAGCATGTAATACTGCCCACCACCTTCACATGGTCCTAATTCCTTCTTTAACATCTCCTCTCAACACTTCGGTATTATTTCTTCCTTATGAAAAGGTAATTTAACCACTTCTGTGACAAGCTCTAGATAGAATTTTACATGCATAGAAAGTTGCCCTTTGGTCTTCTTCATGATATCCAATTGACTCTTCGCATAGTAGTTAAATCACCATGTTGACCAAGGTAGCGAGGCAAACTCAAAGAGAGAAACATGCTGCAACCATGTTACATTCAGAGGCGCACTGACATCAATCTCCATCTTGAAGTCCGTGAATGGGGCCATCAGTGATTGCACAAGCTTGCTGGCTGAAGTTGGTGTCAGAGTGTCCTCCTTACATTGACTATCTTCCTTCTCGACATGAAATAACGTTCGACAGACACAAAACGCAAGTGCTAAGCTTCTAATCGTCACTTAAGTGCCTGTATAGCACCACCTTGCTCACGCGTAATAGTGACTTGATAATGCCTGTCTATAAGTGAGATTTACATCTAATAATTTCACATCCTCCCATAAAATGAGGAAATGATTTGAAAATTGTTTACTCCTGCATCTTGCCTTGAATACTTTAGTGCTCAAAACTACTCCAAAAAATTAGCCTCCAAACAAAACTTTGCCGAATTCATGCCTTTCGATCTAGCAAACTTCGAGAGAGCAAACCCCGACAAAGCAAATTCCAATTCCATCTGCCATGAACCGACAAATTCCGAGCCACGAACAACGGACTGAGCAAAATCGATTTTATGACATCCGATAGATAAAACTGTGACAAATCAAAATTCTTCTATTCTTGCCCAGCAACATCTTACTAACCCAAGAATTTTGGAAACCATTTCTACTAATATGCCCCAGCTTCTCAAATTATCGTAAGAGCACCAATATAATCTTACAAAGGTACTTAGTGAAACCTTGAAAGAACAATTCTTCAGAAAACATACCATTATTAATCCGAATGTGGAAAAATAAGTTTTCCTGCAACGATGATCAGAAAGATTGCCAAGTTGCACATTTGGATTCATTAATGCCTGAACCTTATTTGATGATAACCAATCTATATGAGGTGGCTTCCCTTGAAACGTTTTTAAATGAAATCCATTGATTGGTTTTTCCATCCTCGTACCAAAGACATCAGCTAATAAAAACATTCCTTGACCTAAGTCTTGCTCAATCTGATATGGACCTTTATATCTCAATGTAAGTTTTCTTGGGTGAGGACCTAATTTGGAGTTGTACACCATCACCCAATCTCCTACTTGAAATAACTTGAATTTCACATTCATATTAACCCAAGCCTATCTCCTTCTTTGAATAACTTCTGCAATGTATGCTCTAACTAAACGATCCTCCTCCATTTGAAGAAGATGCTTACCTCTATGCTTAACCGATACTTCAAGAGACATCTTTTCAGTTGTTATTCTCAAACTTGGGACCACAAACTCCATGGGAACTACAGTTTCCAATCCTCAGATGTAGACTTCCTAATGTACTGACACCTACATCATTATGACACTCCTGATCTGATAATTCTATAACTATAGCACTAGCTTGAGTGGCCTGCTGAGCCTCTTGTTGTTGCTGCCCCTGTTGATTATTTTGATTATATCAAACCACTGGTATACCCCTTTCTTCTATATGCTTCACCCATAAAGGACAATTAGGCCCTATCCAATGATCACGTGTTGAACAATACCCATAGGGCATCATCGTAGGGGGTCTATGTTGAAGCAAGAAAACACAACTTTTATATGAATTAATGAGTTTAGACTAATGTTGGATGGTCTTGTACGTGGATCACTACTTATAGAAGCTTTAGAATTTGTGGCTTATATGTATTACTCACTTAAAGTAAGAAAGTTGTTCAAAAGCTAAGGAGAGTTATTTTTAGGACGCATGTAAAGAGACAGTTAGAGATTCACAAATTTGAGGCTTTACATGTGTTTTATAAACACCCAAAGCATGGAATATGATGTAGAAGGCATGGAGAAGCTTGCTCAACCTATGTACATGAGTTTTGTACTCAATACAAGTCATTCTTGAAGAGTTTTGTATCCTCTACTTGTGTCATAGCTCTATATGTGAAAATCTATCAACTTGTTTTGCTTGGTTCTCCCTGTGTATTTATCCAAATTCAATTTAGTAACTTATTATAGGTAGCTTGGAGAGTCTATGTTAGATATGTGAAGTTTCGTTGCATTTGGTGCAGCCATTTGTGCGCTATGATCAAAATATTACATGCTGCTATAAATTATCAAATTAGGGTATCTAGACCTTTGTGCTCTGTTTGCATCTATGTTGCTCCTTGATTACTGAACCCAATCTTGTGTTCTTACATTCATTGAAAAGCCCTATGTGTCTACTATGCATGATGTAAATTTCATCATCATTGGAGGTATAATTTCAGATTTATGATCTCTGCAATAAATCATGTTTTCTCTGCAGCACCTGTTAGAGATGTCCCTCATATCTGTATCTTCCAAGAGTCATATCTGAGTGCTCCAATGTCCATTTAGGATGATCTATAGCTCATTGGAAAGCTATTAGTGTCTAGCATCTCCAATCTAAAACAGTTTTAGATCTATAGCTCATTGGAAAGCTATTAGTGTCTAGCATCTCCAATGTCCATTTAGGATGATCTATAGCTCATTGGAAAGCTATTAGTGTCTAGCATCTCCAATCATTATATTTTTGGAGTTATGGCTTCTACAAGCTAGAGAGGTTCTCTATTTGTCTCACCAAATTTTCAGAGAATAACCTGTGAGGTTCATCTAGCTTCCTGCTGCACTTGGAGTTGTTTCAAACTCCTTTAGTCTAATCTACTGATTTCCTTGTTGGTTATTTCCTTGTTGGTTTGCCTTTTTCTATCCATGGTAGCTGTCCTTACTGCTCCCTCTGAAAATTACCTCGTGCCTGGACTCAGATAGCCTGACTGGCAGCCACTTCATTATTATTTCTATTGTCATGCCTTGAACTTTGCCCCCTATGCTTGGGGTTATACCAACACTGACTTGTTGTGTGTCCATCTTTGTCACAAATGTCACAAAATCTTTTCTCTTTCAGAGCTATTATAGAATATCCATGTTTCTTTAACTCACTAATCAAGGCTTCCTCTTTACTTTATTTACCTTTATGTTTGTGGTGCCTTCTAACCATCACTTCTCATCTTGAGTATCAAAATCAGAATTGGTTGTCCCTTTCTCTGATTCCATTTCCGAATCTGATTCAGCATCTGAACTAGAATCACTATGTCTCTTCTTCGATTTGCCAAATCTTCTTTCCACTCTTGTAGCTGCTAACACTAATACATCAGAACCATTAGCTACATCCACACTTGCAACTGCATGCTGATGCTGCTCCTTAATTTTTTTAGGAAGTAACTCGGCAACATCTCATCGGTAGGTCTCTTATTACCCTGTAATCTTTCCATTAAAGGACTAAATTTCTGAACATAGTCTTCTACTAACATGGTCCTTTGTCTAATTGCTCTCAACTTCCTCAACACATCGGAGGGAGTTTTTTCTTTCCTAAATATTTGGAAAAATGTTGTTTTTAATGCATCATATGTAGCAAAATGAGCGACTAAACCAGCTCATTGCTCTACCTTCCAATGTAGCTGCAAATTGTTGGACTTTGATGTCATCACCATATATGGCTGGATATCCATTTGCTGTCCACTTTATCTCAAATTGAGCAATGTGACAATTAACATCTTCTTTAGAACCTCCTCCAAAAATGGGCTGCTTTGACCTTAGGATTTGGAGGCGATTGCGCCATTGGTTGTGGCTGAGATGTACCCCTAGTTCTTTGACTGGTCGTCCCTGCAAGTGGGTCGAACTAGAGTCGTCTTCTAACTCCTACATTTGCTTCTGTTTGGAATAGCACTCCTAATATACCGCCCACTAGCCTTGCCTCTGCCGCACTTGTCCCTCCTTCCTCCTCTTCAGTTTCTAGATTAGATTCCTGTTGTGCTTTGTATCAATCATACTGATCAGATGATGACTCCACGTTACCTAATTGCACTTGTGCTCTTGTATAATAAACTTTACTAAATCTTCCTCCTCGTCCTTTCATGCATCTCTTGCTTCTTTAGCAAATGTGGTAGGATCGCCAAATGTGTTGGGGTTCGTGGTCAACACATCACTACTGAAATTAGTCAAACTCATGCAAAAGAACAATCTTGGCACTAGTCTTTCTCACACAGAGTGAATAATCACGCATAGAAATTCAAATTCATCACTTTTTGATTAAAACATTGCTAAACAAAACAATTATATAGGAGTAGAGATCATTCGCACACTTGCATTGAATGATTATGAGAAAAATACTTCATTGAGTCTTCAAAACTACAGAGAAATACATTACGGATTGAGCAATTTCTGCTTCTACAAGGGAGATTTCATCAGTATTAATTCAAGGTCAGCCTACAATGCATGAAATTCTTATTCTTGAGCGGGCACTTCTTCTTCTTTTTTCATCTTCCTTCTGGCGACGGATCTTCTTCTTCCTCCACCTTCACACGAACAAAATATAACAAATATGTTCAGATGCCATTGGTGCCTAACTAAATTGTAACTATCTATTAAAAATCCGAGTCAGCAAAATACGGATTTAGCAAAACTTAGATGCAACACACTTCCGATACAGCATATTCCGACTAAGCAGCTTACCCCTCAACATACATGATGAATAACAAATGACATATGTAAGGTCTTCAAGATATCTTTCAAGCCAAATGTGTAGGCTGGTGATTTACACCAACACCTATGAAGCATGGCATGGTAAGAGACCCTCACTAGACCATTGCAGGATATTTGGATGTGTAGCATATGTACACATTCCATCTCAGATAAGAGGTAAGCTAGACCCAAAGGCTGAAAAGTGCATGTTTATTGGATATGACCTAAAGCAAAAAGGCTACAGGCTCTACAACCCTTCCAATAAGAGATTCATGGTTAGTAGAGATGTTGTCTTTGATGAAAATGATTCTTGGTATGAGAATGAATGCAAGAAGTTCAAACTACCCTATGACTTGGAAGAGGAGTTTTCAAGTCTTGCAAAAGAAGAACCTACTCAGAGTGAAGACTCAACTTCAGATGATGAAGATGTTATCAACCTTGAAGAGTTCAAGGCATGGAAGTCCAAAGGGAAAGTCAAAATGAAGAAGCTTGAAGACATACCTGAATCTTCAAATCAGTCAATCAGAAGATCACAAAGAGAGAGCAAAAAAACTATCAGATATGGGTATGATACATCTCTTGTTACTAAACACTCTGTTTATCTTGCCAAAGATTTGTCAATCAAAGAACCAGGATCATATGAAGAAGCCATAGCCAAGACAAAATGGAAAGAAGCTATGGATGAGGAGATTGAAGCACTCAAGGAAAGTGACACATGGGAGCTAGTACCAAAGAAGGAATCCATGAAGGTAATAGGATCCAGATGGATCTATAAACTTAAAAGAAATTCTGATCGCTCAATCAACAGGTATAAAGCCAGATTGGTAGCCAAGGTTTTGCACAAACCCAAGGCATTGATTATTAAGAGACATTCTCTCCAGTGGCCAAGATGCCAACAATCAGAGTGTTGGTAAGTGTGGCTGCATCAAAAAATTGGAATATGTACCAACTGGATGTCAAGAATGCTTTCTTGAATGGATGGATTTCAAAGGAGGTATATATGTCACAACCTCCTGGCTATGAGGAACCTAAGAAGGTAACATATGTTTGCAAATTGAAAAAGGCTTTATATGGATTAAAGCAGGCACCTAGGGCATGGAATTACACGTTAACTACATACCCCCAAGATCAAGGTTTTGTCATGAGCAAGGCAGAAACATATGTTTGCATATTGAAAAAGGCTTTATATGGATTAAAGCAAGCACCTAGGGCATGTAATTAAAGGTTAACTACATACCTCCAAGATCAAGGTTTTATCATGAGCAAGGCACACACTTCTGTATTTATCAAGAGAAGTAATTCAGAGGTAATATATCTTTGTGTTTATGTTGATGACATCATACTTATAGGCAATGATGTCAATGGAATCAGAAAAATCAAAAGCCAGATGATGAAGGAGTTCAAGATCAATGATCTTGGTCTACTAAAGTATTTTCTTGGGCTTGAGTTAGTCTGTACTAACTCAGGAATATACATTACTCAGAAAAAATACATACATGACATGTTGAAGAAGTTTCATTTGCAGGATGCCAAAGTTGCAAGTACTCCAATGGAGGTAAATCTCAAACTAAGTGCCCATGAAGGTGATGAAGTTAATGACATTACAGGTTATCAAAGTATGGTGGGTAGCTTGAACTATGCTACCTTAACAAGGATAGATATTGCATATGGAGTTAGTGTGCTAAGTCAGTTTATCCACAAGCCAAGAGCACTCACTTGGAGGCTGCAAAAAGAATATTAAAGTATCTCAAGGGTACACAACATTATGGTTTGTATTTTCCTTACACTTCAGACATTGATATCAAGATCTATTCAGATGCAGATTGGGCAGGATGCAAGGATGATAGGAGGAGCACCTCAGGATACATTTCATTTGCAGGTGACAAACCAATTTCATGGTCTTCAAAGAAGCAACCTACTGTTGCTTTTTCTTCTACAGAGGTAGAGTATAGAGGATTTGCTAATGCCACACAAGAAGCCATATGGATCAAAATATTGTATACAGAATTGGGTTTGTATACTAGGTCACCAATACTCTTTCGAGATAATACAAGTTCACTTCACCTTGTAGCTAATCCTATCTATCATGCTAGGACCAAACATATAGAGTTCCATTACCATTATGTGAGAGAGAAGTTGCTAAACAAAGACATTCAACTAACCTATGTATCAACCAATATGCAGTGTGCAGATTTGTTGACTAAAGCTTTGGATGGAACCAACCTTTGCAGGTTCAAAGCAATGATTGGATTGTAGGATATACATGAAGAATGAAGGATGAAGACCAAGCCAAAATGTTTGGACATTTGGCTTGATGGATACATTAAAGTCCATACACATATGGAAAAGCATAGGAACTATTGCTAGTGGTTAATTACCACTTTACCTCATTGTAAAAGTCATATTTGACTTAGAATCTTTGTAACCACCTACCAAAAGAAATTTGTGGAAAAAAGTTAGCTTTGATTGAAGGAATATCTCCTAGGATATAGGAGCATGATCGTAGGGAGCCAAAAGTTTGAATTTGAATTCAAATTTTTACTCAATCACTATAAAAGTATTCATGGAAAAGTCGCGGCCAAGACTCATACTTCCCGAGCTCATTACTGTCAATTCTGAGTGTGTGTGAGGCCTACACTCTAGCCCACACCTATCTACACCATTATGCAATGATCGCCATGCCAATGGATTTGTATACAAGTGTTCATTAATACATATATCATCATTGTTCATTTCTGAGTTCTCTGTCATACTACTTGAAAGTCTGTCAACTTGTGGAGTGCATATCTCAGTCACTTCTCCACTAAATTCAAAGATCTAAAGCTTGTTGGAACCAGCTCAAAGTTGTCTACATGCTGTCAAAATTTAAAGAAATTCTATTCAGCCAATTCAGAGAAAAGCTCGTCGAGGTGATCACTGGTCATTGTCTGCAACAATCCAAAAAAATCGAGGGTAAAGATTTACTTGCTAAATTGATTTCTCTTAGCATAGTTTATCTTTTTACATCATTCCACTTGGAATAGTTATCTAGCTAAGCTAGTTAGATACCCCTAAAAGGAATTTTTCCAATTCCTACTGTGCTGGTCATACTCAGCAAAAGATCCAGCACGTGTCAAGACATAAATAGAAGGTTTTCTTGAGATTTTGAGTTTCAAAGTTATCTGTTTTGGTTCAATCTTTACACACATCATTTCCAAAGTACATAGGACATTTTATGGTGTCATTGGGAAGCTAAAGAAGTCTACTTATCAAGTCTGAAGCATTAGGGGGCTGGTACAAAGCAGGTTTTGGTAGTACCTACTCAATCTCTTGGAGTATCCATCCATCTTTCCCAACAATACGCATACACATATGCATACGCATACGCATACGCATACGCATACACATACGCATACGCATACGCATACGCATACGCAAACACATACGCATACGCATACGCATACGCATACGCATACGCATACGCATACCCATACGCATACCCATACGCATACTCATACC
>CM035416.1:176366178-176406178 GCA_020310875.1 Ceratopteris richardii
ACACATACACATACACATACACATACACATACACATACACATACACATACACATACACATACACATTGTTCAAGGAAAAGGTTCGAGTATTGGTTCTCGTCATAGAAGAAGAGGAAGCACTTAAAACTACTCAGAAGATTGCATCTTGGCAACATTTATTTTTATCACTAAAACCATGTAAGATATGTGCATACACGCAATTATCGCGAATGCGACTCCATTTTGTGCAAGCTGAGGAGTCATCAAGCTTGAGGAGTCTAGATAGAAAGCTCACACCAATTTTTGTAATTTTTGGAAGCCGTTAAATAGTTCAAATTCGATGTAGAACCTATTTTTAAAGTATGCCAGTCACTAGATGTGAAACCGGTCAAAACTAGGCAAAAGACTATAAATAGAGCTAGAGAGCTCATTTCGAGGTGTTGTTAGTTTATGATTGAACCTATGAGCTAGAGCTAGAAGAGTTGTTGTAACTAGATTATGATGAATATGATTATGAGTTCTTTTCTTGCCTTCCTTTGATCTCCATTGCGACCTTCCTAATGTGTGTGTATGCATGTGTGTGTATGCTCTTGCATTTCTCATCATCTCCTTCATGCACATCAGTCGCTCTTGATCTTCATATCAGCCTAAACTCTCTGTGGATTGAAAATTATGAGATGAAGCTCCTCACGTTGGTACTTTCCATTGTGCTAGAGTGACACCAAATTTGGCACCGTTTCCGGGGACGAGCTCTAGGTTGAGCATGTGATAGTAATTGTATTGGAGAAAATCATTGGAAGGTAAAATTTCTTTGTTGTTTTGTTGTTTGTAGTTAGTGTTTACACACTTTTACTCCTCTATTCTTCTAGTATCATTCCCTATCATTGTCTCCAAACTCCAAAAAAACACAAAAAATCAGTCATATTCCCCTTTCTCTTCTCTTTCCCTCATTTGTGTGTGTGCAAGAGTGAGAGAGAGACTTTGCAGATATATTCGTGTTTTTTGGTGCAATAATCTTGCAGGGCAACCTCTAGACACCATGGATTTTCTGGAAACACAGGTAAAAACTCCATTTTTTCTCAGAAAATTGCCGTTGAAGCTGACCATCGCGATTGTCAGGAAAGGTATGAATTTGAGCAAACTTTTTGCATGAAGGAGGAGCCTAGGTAAGCGCTTGCACACATCTATGTTTGATTTTGTGAAATTGCATGATTCTCTGACCATCGCAATGATGACACATCATCACGACTGTGTCTAATCATCACCATGATCACTGATCGTCGTGGCGATTGGCTCACGCCATCGCAATCGCATCTCACCATCGTGACAGTGACTCACCATCGCTATGGTGCTTGACAATCGCGATCATCACTCATCATCGTGGGTTGGCCATTGTGGCTTGATCATTGTGATTGTGCTTGATCATCGTGACCCTAACCGTCCTCGCTTGATCATCATGTGTTGATCATCGCGATCCTCACTCATCATCATGGGTTGACCGTCATGACTTGATAGTCGCGATCCTGAGTGATCGTCGTGACTTGACAATTGCGACTGTGACTCACCATTGTGGGGCTTGACCATCGTGACTTTGACCATCGTGACTTTGACCATCGTGATTTCTAACCATCATGGATGTCACACCATCACGACGGTGACACACCATTGTGATTGTGTCTGGCCATTGCGACTATTAGACAAAACACAAAATTAGGGTTTTTGCACAATTTTTAAAATTTTTTGGTCAATTTTGGACACTAATTGTGAACTCTTGTGTGTGTGGCATAGAGCAAAGGAAGAGCAAGCAAGTACCACGAGTTCTCGGGCAAAGTCCAAACAGCTACTTTTTAAGTCTAGGAGAACTCTATAAGTGGAATTTCTATTTCTTAAATTGTTGATGGTTTGTTTGAGTCAAGTTATTTTGTGATCAACAGAGTGTCTTAGGACTCCTAGTGCAACTAAGATTTGCCCTAGCTCAGTGAGTGCTAAGACGTCAATGAGAGAAGACATAAATGGGTGAAGGGACTAAGCCTAAAGGAATTTCTTGTGGATTGCATACGTAATGCTCAAATGAAGTAAAATCAAAATGTATCAAAACGATTCCTTGCGAAAAATGTAAACAAGACAAGAAACTCTAAAGAAAAATCTAAGAAGAACTAAGTGATTGACCGAATTAAAGGGGTGAGTGTAGTAAGGTGAGATTAGGATTAATGAACCTGAGGTCTGGAAAATACTTAGGGAAAAATGATAAACGGAGTGTCCGATCTTCTGAGGCTAGCATAAGAATTACAACACGATCGTGGGTGCAACAACTAGGCAGCTATTCATACGAGGTTAGTTCAGATACAAGTGATTCGGATATGTCTTCAAACAAAGGTAGACCAGGGGTATCATTTAATGTAGCCCACCTGGAGAAGACGGAGGGACCCTACACGACTCAGTTGGAATATATTCGTACAAATAGATTTGGTGCCCGGGTATATGAGGATGGCCTTCATAGGTCCGTGATTCAACTACATAATCCTGATCAACCCATGGGATTAGAACATCCAGCCGTTAAGTTTGAAAATGAGGCTTACATAGACAAAGAAGGAACTATGTACATTGTTGCAATAAGGGCCAAATCAATGAATGAACTAGGTGAGATAGTAGAAAATGTAGACATAGATGTGGAAGGACATGGTAAACAAATTGGGGAACCCAAAACATCAAGAGGAAAATCTATGCTAATAAGGGTGATAACTTGTAAGTGGATGCCCTAGGACAACAGGAGTATAGAATTGTTCTGGAGTAAGGAGACTGACAAAGCCTTTTGGAGGTATAGGCCAAAACAACCCACTATGGTAGGAACAAACAAAATTTATGAACTAAAGGACCCAAAAATCCCAGGAAAAGTTGTATACCTAAATGACACCTTAGAACAAATGTAAAAGGTCACAGAACATGGATGACATGTGTATACATGGGGAGGCGAAATAATTTTTCCTCTAGTAAGATCCCAAGTATTTAAGGATAGTTTGGGTGTTGGCACATCTCAAGGACACAAAGAGACGAACAAGGAAGGAGCAGAGAGTAGTTTCATCCATTGCGCAGGAAGGGAGAGGATTCCCACCGAAAGTGGAAGGGTTGAAAGAGAACCTCTTAGGGATCATAGGTCTCATAGGGGTGGGGACGGATTTCCCTTACGTAGACCATGAGACCACCCTTGAACCTTGAGGCCTACTCAATTAGTGAAGGCCATGAAGAATTGTTTTGACGGATCGAGAGATCCCTACAAGCATGTAAAAAAAATTAAGCAGGTGCTACAGGCTGAACAAGTTGAAGACATGTTACACAATTTAATGCCTTTGGACTCACTCTAAAGGGTGATGCGTTGGATTGGTTTTGACCCTTGCACCAACATCAATTTAGAGACATCCACCACATGATGGAGTCCTTCATTATGGACTTTTCCAAGAGTGGAATCAGACACAACACGTCTTCTTTGATACACACATTCAAAAAAACCCCTCAAGAGATAATGAGGATGGCGGATCAAAGATTTAGATGGTACATAGAAAGATGTCCCCCATTGGAAGTACCCACTCAAGCTAAACTGATAGCTTTGTTCATAGATGGCCTACTGAGTGCTAAGCTGAGATCATATGTCTTCTTGAAGGAGCCAAGAACCTTGGATCCATGTTTACGGATTTGTGTAGACATAGAAAATAACTTAGGAGACGAGCTAGAACTTCCTAAGATTCACAAAGACTCGGATAGCACTATAGAAAATTCATCCAGACGATCCAATTCGATAGAGGACTTAGCAGAGCAAGTGGCCAAACGATTGGGAGTGTGTAGTAAACCAGGCATCAAATTAGCCCTCCCTCGAAGGTGTTATACTTGTGGAGGTGACCATATGGTGAACATGTGTCCACATGCATTGCAACCCATAGGAAACTCTAACGGAGTGTATTGTACTATAGAGCAAAGATACATAAACCACACGGCTCAAGATTTTCCATATAACAAACAAGTGGTTAGGTAGAACGACCCTCAACAATATCAACCAGGTAGATACCAAGGGTAGTACCAGCCACAACAATATTATCAAGCCCCCCCTTAGTATCAAGCACCATACCAAGCATAGCCAAGACCGCAACCTGTCCTAGGACAATGACCTCCACCCCATTCTAATGTAGTTTTGGTAAAGCATGCCGCACCAGAGGAGAGCTCCAACATGGCATTAGTACCCATGACCCCTTTAATCATAGATAATGACCCAAATGCAAATAGTTTTGACTCCACTCATGTGGATAGCCCACTAGCATACTATATGGACTCATTGGAAAACTCAAACTCTTGCTATGAGAACCCTGTATATGAGCAAAACTGGGAACCAAATTATGCTCATGTCATGTACACAAACCCCAACCCGAGACCACAAGCTAGACAACTAAGACCACAAGCGCCCAAAGGACCATGTTATAAATGCCAAGGAGACCACTTCATATGAGATTGTCCACATGCAACAACTACACTGCAGTTGCAATACTTCAATATTCAAGGCTTTTGCCCCAAATGTGGAAAGGATCACTTCATAAGAGATTGCCCCAAGAACCCCGCAAATACCTCTACAAAAGTAACTTCCATCAATGTGATAGGCATAGTGCAGCATTCTGAAGGTTCTATACCTCAATACATACCCATCGAGGTAGTTACTAGAGCCCAAGCACAAAGGCAAACACAACCAAAAAACCTAGGAAAGATAGATGAAGGCAGTGAATTAGGAGAATCAAAAGGAAAGAAAACTAGAACTTGGAAAGAGTCACAAGAGTGACACAAGAGGAAATGGGGTAAAAAGATCAGTGAGTTAGAGGAAAGCTTAAGGGAAACTAGAACTAAAATCTTAGAAATGACATCACAAGGCTGAACCACGAATAATCACCTCTAAACCAGGATCAATACTAGCAAAACCCACCCAAGAAAACCTTGATATGATGTTCAAAGCCTATCAAGCGAGAATACAAGAAGGGCCACAAGTAGGAGAATCTAGCAAGAATTACCCAAGAGCTGACTTAGAAATTGAGAGAACCAAACTGTGCATGAAAATGGTGGAATTAGCCCAGGCAATGTTTGAGACATCACAATACCTCAATTGGGAAATTATGGCCATGCATGAACTACATTTTCAAGGACTCCTAGAGAAGCTAGGGAAAGTCGTATCTAGCCCTAAAAAAGTCATATCTAGCACACAAAGTAGCCCAACAGACCCCTTGAAGACCACTCTATTTGAACGGGCTAGGTTAGATGTAGAAAATCGTCAAACAGGTTATATGGATTCACATGCCATCTTGAAAGAGATTCAGGAAGAAAGATAGAGACAAGAACAAGAATCTCGATCACCCATACTTGAGATTGATGACTCAGGAGCACAGTTCCCTGCAAACATGCCATCTATCTATGGAGATCTAGTGGATGATTGGCCAAGTGAGCACACTAGTTTTGAATCTAACTCTTTGCAAGAGTTACCTCACTTTAGAGGCCCTTGGGAAGATTGTTCAGTTCAAGTGAAAGCCTCTACTATTCGAGTAAGGGGAGAGAACTCAGTTCTTCTTAGGAATACCGAAGCTATTAGGAACACTAAAGTTCAATGCCATAAAACTATGGACGAGCTATTGAAGATCAAACCTGAACTATGGAAACATGTAGCAAACTAGTTCCCAAAAATAGCCACAACCTCCGCTAAACCAAGTGCACGAGGAAAGGTGTCTGAGATACCTCCTAGATAAAGTGGGTGATGCAAGTGAAGGCGAGGAAGGTAACGATTATTTACACATTACGTACAAGGGTCTCACTACCAAAGCCATTCTAGATACAGATGCAGGTGTAGCCATCACGACCACTTCACTATGGAAACGTTGGGGAAAACTAGCCCTTAGACCCACTAGGATGAAGTTGTAGATGGAAGATGGACAAATCAAAAGACCCTTAGGACTGTTGGAAGGAATTACCCTATCCACTTGCAGAGTAGAATTTGATCACACCTTTGCAATATGCGATTTTGGGAAGAATCAAGCATACAAGATGCTCTTAGGAAGACCTTTTATGCAACAATTGCAAGTTGTACAAGATTGGGGAACCAACTCTTTGTACCTACAACACCTAGGAGTAACCACAAAAGTGAACCTCACAGACTAGTCGCATAGGGATGTACCACCTTTTCAATGGAATACGGTACATAGGAACGACGAGGAGAAGGAATCGGTACATTCCTTAACATCAGATCCATCTTGGTTACATGAGGATACATGCCTTTGGATGTGTAAAATCGTGGCCAAGGAATAGGAGCATGCTACAGCAAGGAGGTCACGAGTAGGAAACACTTCCAGACCCATAGAGGATCCAACATATGTCCCCGTAATATTTCCAAATGAAGAACTAGAACCCCATGGTTGGGCAGAGATTTTAGCGACTATGGATATTGCAATTAACAAACAACAATGGACCCCCATTGTGATGAAGATAGTTATGATATATCCATCTTCACTGTAGGCCTAGTAAGAGAAGAAACAGAAGCAGATCATAAGAAGTCATAGCTTCAAGTGATTTGGATGGTAGTCTATTGACAAGGTACACAATAGTTGAAATAGCTTCTACCCATAGATAATGTGGCAACTTCTTCTCTTGAAGCATTCTTCTAGCTGATCCAACCAATGTCTTGTTTCTTCTCTCTTCAATTCCATTCAATTGAGGAGAGTACATGGTAGTCACTTCCCTTTTGATACCTTTATCCTACAAGAACTCATCAAACTCTTTGGAGAAGTATTCTCCCCCTCCATCAGATATGAGCTTCTTGAGTGATGTACCTGTATGATTCTCCACATGTGCTAGATACTTTTTGAAGCAATCAAACACTTCATTCTTACTCTTGATAAAGTATAGAAGAGTCCATCTACTATGGTCACCAATAAATGAGACAAGAAGCAGATCATAAGGAATCATAGCTTGAATTGATTTGGATGGTAGTCTCTTAACAAGGTACACAACAGTTAAAATAGCTTCTACCCATAGATAATGTGGCAACTTCTTCTCTTCAAGCATTCTTCTAGCTGATACAACGACTGTCTTGTTTCTTATCTCTACAATTCCATTCAATTGAGGAGAGTATGTGGTAGTCACTTCCCTTTTGATACCTTTATCCTGCAAGAACTCAACAAACTCTTTAGAGAAGTATTCTCCCCCTCCTTCAGATATGAGCTTCTTGAGTGATCTACCTGTATGATTCTCCACATGTGCTAGATACTTTTTGAAGCAATCAAACACTTCATTCTTACTCTTGATAAAGTATAGAGCAATCCATCTACTATGGTCACCAATAAATGAGACATAATACCTTGATTGTGCCAATGAAGGTTCTTGACTTGGTCCCCATACATGTGTATGTACTAAGTCCAATAAGTTGTTGTGGATGTAGCCTTTGTGGTTGAATGGTTGTCTTTGTGCCTTCCCAATTTGACATGCATCACACCTACAAATCATGTGTTGCTTTGATATGTTTAGCAGTCCTAGAACACTTCAATCCCTGCATATATCCTTCAAGGTTCTTTCATTCACATGAGAAAGTCTCTTATGCCACACTTCAAGCTCACTTAGGGTTCGAGACCCAAAAGTGAATAGAGCTATGTTCCTAGTTTCTCCTACTTCAAAACTAAAGAGCCTACCATGCTTCTCACCTCTGGCTATCTTCTTGAATCCTTGACATGGATCTTCCACAATAGCTCCATGTTGGGTGAACCTAATTTGCAAGAATTTTTCAAGTATTTGGCCTACACTTATTAGTTTTTTAGTGATAGTGGGTACATAGAGAACCTTACTTAGAATGTTTCTCATGTGATTGGAAGCTTTGATATTACCAGTCTTCTCCACATTGTGCTTTGTGTCATCCCCTATTTGAACTTCATGTCTATGCTTTGGACTTTCTAAATCTGATAGAAGAGCAATGTTGGCTGCAACATGATTTGAACATCATGGATCTATGTAGAACAAATAATCATCTTCTTTACCTTTTTTGTGGCTTAGATTTATAAGAAGCAATGATTCTTCATGTGATTGATCTTCTGAATAATTGTTGAAGTCCTTTCTGTTATAGCCTCGATTGTTATTGTTGAATTTGTGTCCCCCTCTGCCTCTATTGTTTCCATATCCACCTCTTCCACTTCCTTTCTAGGTCTTCCCATTGAACCAATAATTTTGAGTGGTGTGGTTGGTCTTATTGCAAAATGGCACAAGGTTGAACATTCTGACCTTTGGTTTTGTCATGCTTTGGTCCTTTCTTCTTCCCTTTCCACTTGCTCTTGCTTGCGAGGTTGGCTTGGGAAGTCTCCGCTTCATCTTCTTCCTTCTTCTTGCCTTTCAGCTTCTTATCCTTCTTCTCTGCATATAGAGCACTAGTTGAATTACCATGATAGGAGTTACCTTCCTTTATGCTATTGTTGGCATCTTGGTTGAAGAGTTGTCCAAGAAAGATGTTGAAGTCTCGAGTTTGCACATCCATGATGAGATCATAAGCCGTGGTGAAGGATTTCCATTGCTTATCACTTTGAATCCCATTGAGAATTTGCCTCATGATAACCTCTTTTTCAATCAGCTCTCCAATGGATGTTAATTGATCCGCAACCTCCTTGATCTTGGTAACAAAATCTGTGATGGTTTGTTTGAGTTTCGTCTTCATTTGGTTGAACTTGTTCCACAGATGATTCTTTCTTGCTTTGGTACTAGTAGAAAAGAAAGTCTCTAGGGCGTCCCAAGTCTTTTGAGATGTCTTGCGTCCTCTAATCTATGGTAATAGAAAGTTAGAGATAGAGTTTAGTATGCATGACCTTGCTTGAGCATCCCTTGCACACCAAAGTGTGAGTTTATTGTCTCCTCTTGTGTAGGTCCTCCTTTGGATCTTGGAATAGGCATAGCTTCATCACCTCCTATGATTCCATAAAGATTTCTACCTTGCAAATAGGCCTCCATTCTGATTTTCCAAGCCACATAGTTGTGTCAATCAAGTTTCTCCATCATTGAGGGAAATCCATCACCCATTTTGATCTAGCTTTGATACCACTAAAAGAACTTAGAGAAGCTTGTAGGAGGTAAAAAAGTGAGTTGCAAAGCGACGAAGTTTGGTCCAGCCAACCGGCACAAGACCAGCCCTTGAGATTATGGAGACTCAAATAGACCTTATGGGCATGTCATGAGTACAATAAAATGCACTATGTACTTTGGAGCATCAAGGAGAAAGAGTTGATACAAAACAGATTAAAAATAGAAAAAATACTTTGTTGGGAGTGATACACATAGGTTTGAGTGTATATAATTCACAAGGTTACAAGAAATAAGAAAAATATGCTTTTGGAATGAATCAAACACTCAACAATGGTACCTTCTGTTTTTTAGGAATACATAGAGGTTGACCCTAAGATAGAAAAACTAATATTTATCCCAATATACTAAAGGAAATGCTATGCACATTTAGATCTATAAACTAGACAATAATACCTTTCCAATGAGCCATCTCTCATCCAATTTAGAGCTGTGTAGAGAGAGTACGAGCCTCTACAAGCTTACTGTTGTTGAAGAAGATGATGCAGAAAAATGAAGGAGCAAGACAATGATGGTCACAAGTGTATGTATATTGCTTCCATATATTTTACAAGTGATTTGAAGTCTTTATATAGACTCTCAAAGTGATCCATGACTTCTACAAGTGGATTTTGAATTCAAATGAAGGCGGTAAGAGTTGTTGGAGGGAATCAATTCACTTTCCTACAATCTAGGAAAAGTGAAGATCTAGTTTGATCTACCAAAAAGCTATCTCGACATTGTGTTAACAGCTCGGATTCTCCATCCTAACTACATCTCAATCAACCATTTCAAAAGAACGCTCGAATAGATATTCTTTTAGCATAATCCAAGCGATAGATTTTGATGTAGATAAAATCCACCTCAAGCATAGTGTAAGCTTGATGTTCCAACAACATACACATATAGATACATGAAGCAGAAGTATCTCAACCCCTATGCAATGATGAAGGGAGAATGACCTCCACAGGTACCCTTCTTTTACCTCTACACACCAAAAATTCTCTTTCTCAGAGCACATGCAGATGAATCTAGTGAGCATTTGTGGACTTGTAGTTGATATGAAGAGCTTTCCACTAAAACAAATGTCACTCAAGATGACAGCTTACACAAAGAGAAACAATGTCCACAAAATGAGGTAGTTGAATGCTCACAACGGCTAGTCAAATAGATACCTCACTTCACTCCAACAAGCTTTTATTAGAGCATATATAGAGAATGAACCTCACAATTGGGTGAACGTTAGAACACTTAAATAGCTATCGAATGACACCAAAAACATAGCAAATGGATACATAGAAAAGGAGGACAAGTTCTTACAACACAAAAAAAATAGTTCCAATAGAGCCTACACAGAGAGAGAGATATCAATCACTCAACTTCACTAAAATGAATGTTTCTCCTAGATTACTTAGAGAATGCTCCAAAGACTTGGTGAGCATACAATAGACTTTGATAGCTATCCAATGAGAAAAAATTTACATCACATCAATGTACAAGGAGGGAGAACCAATGCTAACAATGTAGGGGTAGAGAGTTGCAACATTGCCTGCGCACGCACATAGATATGCCTACTCAAAGAAAACAACCAAGCAAGCAAGGGGCTTGCTTATCACAACTCCAGCACTTAGTGATCTCTTTACATGAGCTAAAATGCCAAGAATATGTCTCAAAAGAAGTCAGGATACATGCTCCTTTTATAGTGAGAAGTGTGCCCCTAAAATCTAGGAAGTACCTTTCCAAATGAGCCTCCTAACTTGGAGGACTTAGTTGAGATGACTTGGGGAGTGGTCCAGTGACTTTTCTTGATAGAATGTCATAACTTTTGGCTTCATTTGATGGATCCACATGTCCATGATTGATTTTCCATGAATTTTTAGTTTGAAGCTTGACTTTTAACACTCCCCCTTACGCTTGAATTCTTTATCCTCATCTAAGCTCTTTCATGTTGATGCATTGCTTGAATTTTGAAATCTTCATTCCATCCAAAGCCTTTGTAAGAATGTTGGAAACTTCAATATGATGTACCAAAACTTCCTTGGATATCACCTTTTCCCTTATGAAGTGATAGTGCACTGCAATATCCTTGGTTCTAGCATGATAGAAAGGATTCGGTGCTAGATGAATGCTACTCATATTTTCACAAAAGATTGGATATGTGTCAACCTACAAATTAAGCTCCATAAATAAATTCTTAATCCACATTAGCTCACATGTGACTTGAGCCAAAGCTCTATACTCAGCCTCAATGGAAGATAATGCCATTGTGGGTTGCTTCTTTGAAATCCATCAGATGATCTTCCTACCTAGCATGACTAGGTAACCACTTGTACTCCTTCTATCTTCCTTCAAACTGGCCCAATCCGCATCGCAGTAAGCTTTGGCTTGCATAACATCATCAAATGAGTAGAACAATCCTTCATTTATAGTAGCCTTGAGATATCGTAACATTCTTCTTGCAGCTTGCAAGTGTGTCATCCTTGGACTATGCATAAATTGTGATAACACTCCAACTCCATATGCTATGTCGGACCTAGTTATTGTGGCATAATTGAAAGAGCCTAGAATAGATCAATACAAAGTTACATCCTCTAATGGTTCTCCATCAATGGATCTTAGCTTTACATTAACTTCCATAGGGTTTGAAATAGGCTTGCAATGTAGCATCCCAAACCTCTCAAGTAGGTCTAGAATATACTTTCTTTGAATGAGCATGATACCTTCTTCTTTGTATACAGCTTCAATGCCAAGAAAATACCTAAGATCTCCAAGATCATAGATCCTAAACTCTTGTAAAAGTCAATTTGACTTAGAATCTTTTGTAATCACCTACCTAAGTGATTCGTGGAAAAATTAACTCACTTGATTGAGAGAATATCTCCAAGCATTTAGGAGCTTGATCATAGGGAGCCAAAAGTTTGAATTTGAATTCAAATCTTTAGTCATTTACTATAAAAATGGATATGAAAAAGTCGCGGGTAGATCACTTCACTCCCGAGCTTCCTTCTACTGTAATTGAGTGTGTGTGAGGACTATACCATAGCCTACACCTCTCTACACCATTAGGCAATGTTATTCATGCCAATGGGATTGTACACAAGTGTTAATTTATAGATACATTTACATCATTCATCTCTGTGTTCTCTGCTAGTCTACTCAAAAGTATGTCAAATGGCCAAGCGCATATCTCCGTCAATACTCCACCAAATTCCGTGATTCAAAGCTTGTTGGATTCAGCTTGAAGCCTACTACATGCTGTAAAAATTTGAAGACATTCTATTCAGCCAATGCAGAGAAATCTGCATCGAGATGCTCACTGGTCTATTTCTGCTACAGTCCTAAAAAGTCGGGGGTATAGCTAATCTTGCTAAATTGATTTCTCTTAGCATAGTTTATCTTTTTACATCATTCCACTTGAAAATGGTAGCTTACTAAGCTAATTAAATACCCCTAGAAGGAATTTTATCAATTGCTACTGTGCTGGTCACACTGAGCAAAACATTCAACAGGTGTAAAGACATAAATAGAAGGTTTTCTTGAGTTTGTGATTTCCAAAGTTATCTGTTTTGATTCAATCATTGCACATATCATTTCCAAAGGACATAGGCCATTTCTTGGTGTCATTGGAATGCTATGGAAGTCTACTAATCAAGTCTGAAGCTAAAGAGGGCTGGTACAAAGCAGGTTTAGCAGTATCTACTCAGTCTCTTGGATCGTCCATCCATCTTTCCCAACAGTGGTATCAGAGCAATAGAGGTAAAATGGGAGATGGTTTTCCTTCATTTATTGACAAATTGGACAGGAACAACTATCAGGCTTGGTCTCTAAGGATGAAGAGCTACTTACAAGGAAGGAGTCTCTATGGATACATCTCAGGAGATGAGGAACTGCCCTTATTCAAAGCAAGAGGATTACCAACCAAGGAAGAACAAGAAAAGCTCAACACATGGTGTGCTAAGGATGCATTGGCAAGGTCATATTTACTCAACTCTATCTCTGACTTTCTTTTGCCACATATCAGAAATTGTAAGACATCCCAAGAAACTTGGGAAACCTTGTCATCATATTTTTCCTCCAATACAAGGGCTAGGAAAAATCAGTTGTGAATTGAATTCACAACACTAAGGAAGCAACCTAAGCAAGTTGTTTCAGAATTTGTGACCAAGATCAAAGATGTTGCTGATCAGTTAGCAAGCATAGGAGAAGAGATTGAAGAAGAACAAATTGTAAGGCAAGTGATCAATGGAATCAAGGCTGATGATAAATGGGAAAGCTTCACTACTACAATGGATCTCTACATGGACATGCATACTCCAGATCTTACAACTCTCATGGGACAACTATTTACACATGAAGCAAAGCTCACAAAGAATGGAGATACATCCAAAGGTAATAACTCTTCTGCCCTATACACTGATAAAAAGTCTAAGGATAAAAAGCAAGAGCAAGAAGATGGAAGATGAAGGCTCTACCTCCCAAGCCAACTATGCAGGGAGAGGTAGATCTTCAAGAGGAAGGGGCAGAGGAGGTAAGCAAGGTAGGCGGAGACCCTATAATTCATCACCATGTAACATTTGTGGTTTATCACACCATACCACAGATGAGTGTTTCAGGAATTACAAAAATCAGAGACGCAGAGGCTACCAAAGAGGTGGATACTCACAGTCAAGAGGAAGGTTCAACAATCACCAAGGCCACAACAACAATTACAACAACAACTACAACAACAATTACAATGGCAACTACCAAGGAGGATTCAAAAATAGAAGGGACTACAACAACTACACATAAGAGCAGGATGACTCTCTTCTGATCATGAACATGACATCAAAGTCAAGTACAAATGATGACCACCTATTCTACATTGACTCAGGGTGCTCAAATCATGTGGCTGGTAATATGGCACTACTCTCTGATCTTGAGGAACCAAAAGGTAAACACCAAGTCCAAACAGGTGATGATACAAAGCATTCTGTGGTTAAAGTTGGAAATGTGAAGACTTGTGATGGTAATCAGAATTTGTTGAGCAGGGTACTTTATGTACCAACAATTACAAAGAACTTAATGAGTGTTGGTCAGATTGTAGAGAAAAGTTTGCAGGTCATATTCAATCAATATGGAGCATTTGTGGAGGATCCAAGACATGGATTCAAAAGGATAGCTAAAGGAGAAAAATCAGGTAGACTTTTCACTTTTGAGCTAGAAGACACAAAGAATATTGCACTATACAGTTATAAGGATCAAACACTTTCAGAGCTTGAGACTTGGCACAAAAGGTTAGGGCACATAGGAGAAAGAACCTTGAAACAAATGTGCAGGGACCAATGTGTGCTTGGGATACCTAATGTATCCAAGCAACATATGATTTACAAGTGTGGTGCTTGTCAATTTGGTAAGTCTCACAGGTTACCCTTCTCAAGGAAAGGATATATACATGAAGACTACCTAGAGCTGGTACACACAGATGTATGGGGACCTAGCAAAGACCCTTCAGTCTCAGGATCAAGGTACTATGTGTCTTTCATTGATGACTATAGCAGATGGACTGTATTATACTTCATGAAACACAAGGATGAGGTATTTAATTGTTTTAAGAAATATCTTGCATTAGTTGAAAACCAGACAGGAAGGAATTTGAAGAGGCTAAGGTTAGATGGAGGAGGTGAGTACTTCTCCAATGAATTTGAAGACTTCTTGCAGGACAGAGGCATCAAAAGAGAGATAACCACAAGGTATTCTCCTGAACAGAATGGGATAACTGAGAGAAGAAATAGGTTAATTGTTGAGACAGCTAGATCTATGCTTAATGAGAAGAAATTACCTAACTATCTATGGGCAGAGAGTGTTTCTACTGCCACTTACCTCATAAACAGGTTACCATTTAAGTCACTTGATGGTATGACACCCTATGAAGCATGGCATGGTAAGAGACCATCATTGGATCACTGCAAAATATTTGGATGTGTAGCATATGTGCACATTCCTTCTCAGATAAGAGGTAAGCTAGACCCAAAGTCTGAAAAATGCATTTTCATTGGGTATGATTTAAATAAAAAAGGTTACAGGTTTTATAATCCTACCAATAAGGGATTTATGGTAAGCAGAGATGTGATCTTTGATGAAAATGATTCTTGGTATGAGAATTAATGCAGGAAGGTCAAACTACCCTATGATTTGGAAGAGGAATTTCCAAAACTTGGAAAGGAGGAACCTACTCAGAATGAAAACTCAAGTTCAGATGATGAAGACACTATCAACCTTGAAGAATTCAAAGCATGGAAGTCCAAGGGCAAATGAAGATGAAGAAGCTTGAAGACATACCAGAATCATCAACTCAATCAATCAGAAGATCTCAAAGAGAAAGCAAGAAACCTATCAGATATGGGTATGATACATCTCTTGTTACTAAACATTCAGTTTATCTTGCCAAAGATTTGTCAAATGAAGAACCAGGTTCATATGAAGAAGCAATAACCAAATCAGAATGGAAAGAAGCTATGGATGAGGAGATTGAAGCACTCAAGGAGAGTGACACATGGGAGTTAGTACCCAAGAAGGATTCTATGAAGGTAATAGGATCCAGATGGATCTATAAGTTGAAAAGAAATTCTGATGGAACAATTAATAGGTACAAAGCCAGATTGGTAGCCAAGGGTTTTGCACAAACCCAAGGCATTGACTATGAAGAGACATTTTCTCCTGTGGCCAAGATGCCAACAATCAGAGTGTTGGTAAGTGTGGCTGCATCAAAGAATTGGAACATGTACCAATTGGATGTCAAGAATGCTTTCTTGAATGAATGGATCTCAGAAGAGGTTTATATGTCACAACCTCCTGGCTATGATGACCCTAAGAAGGTAACTTATGTTTGCAAATTAAAGAAGGCTTTATATGGATTGAAGCAGGCACCTAGCGCATGGAATTACACGTTAACTACATACCTCCAAGACCAAGGTTTTGTCATGACCAAGGCTGACACTTCTCTGTTCATTAAGAGAAGTAATTCACAGGTAATCTATCTCTCTGTTTATGTTGATGACATTAACATTACAGGTAATGATGTCAATGGAATCAGGTATATCAAAAGCCAGATGAAGAAGAAGTTCAAGATCAATGATCTTGGTTTATTGAAGTATTTTCTAGGGCTTGAATTGGTTTACACTAATTCAGGGATATACATTACTCAGAAAAAGTATGTACAAGATATGTTGAAGAAGTTTCACTTGCAGGATGCTAAAGTAGCAAGCACTCCAATGGAGGTGAACCTAAAGCTAAGTGCCCATGAAGGTGATGAAGTCAAGGACATTACAGGTTATCAGAGTATGGTGGGTAGCTTGAACTATGCTACTCTTACAAGAATTGATATTGCATATGGAGTTAGTGTGCTAAGTCAATTTATGCACAAGCCAAGGATACCTCACTTAGAGGCTGCCAAGAGAATCTTAAAGTATCTCAAGGGTACACAGAACCATGGTTTGTATTTTCCTTACACTTCAGATATTGATATCAAAGTTTATTCAGATGCAGATTGGGTAGGATGCAAAGATGATAGGAGAAGCACTTCTGGATATATTTCTTTTGCAGGTGACAAACCAATTTCATGGTCTTCAAAGAAGCAACCTACTGTTGCTTTGTCTTCCACAGAGGCAGAATATAGAGGCTAGCTAATGCCACACAAGAAGCAATATGGATTAAGCTTTTGTACACAGAATTGGGCTTATATACTAGGTCACCAATTATCTTTGGGGATAACACAAGTTCTCTTCACCTTGTGGCTAATCCTATCTATCATGCTAGGACTAAACACATAGAGGTTCATTACCATTATGTGAGAGAGAAGTTGATAAGCAAGGAGATTCAACTTACCTATGTATCAACCAACATGCAATGTGCAGATTTGTTGACTAAAGCTTTGGATGGAACAAAACTTTGCAGGTTCAAATCCATGATTGGATTGCAGGATATACTTGAAGATTAAAGATGAAGACTTAAGCCAAAATGTTTGGCTTGAGGGGGAGTTGTTGGTGTAAATCACAAGCCTACACATTTGGCTTGGAAGATATCATGAAGACTCTACATACATGAAGAATCATAGGAACATATGCTAGTGGTTAATTACCACTTTATCTCATTGTAAAAGTCAATTTGACTTAGAATCTTTTGTAATCACATACCTAAGTGATTCGTGGAAAAAGTAACTCACTTGATTGAGAGAATATCTCCAAGCATTTAGGAGCTTGATCATAGGGAGCCAAAAGTTTGAATTTGAATTCAAATCTTTAGTCATTTCTTATAAAAATGGATATGAAAAAGTCGCGGGTAGATCACTTCACTCTCGAGCTTCATTCTACTGTAATTGAGTGTGTGTGAGGACTATACCATAGCCTACACCTCTCTACACCATTAGGCAATGTTATTCATGCCAATGGGATTGTACACAAGTGTTAATTTATAGATACATTTACATCATTCATCTCTGTGTTCTCTGCTAGTCTACTCAAACGTCTGTCAACTTGTCAAGGGCATATCTCGGTCAATACTCCACCAAATTCAGTGATTCAAAGCTTGTTGGATTCAGCTTGAAGCCTACTACATGCTATCAAAATTTGAAGACATTCTATTCAGCTAATTCAGAGAAATCTGCGTCGAGGTGCTCACTGGTCTATTTCTACTACAGTCCTAAAAAGTCGGGGGTATAGCTAATCTTGCTAAATTGATTTCTCTTAGCATAGTTTATCTTTTTACATCATTCCACTTGCAAATGGTAGCTTACTAAGCTAATTAAATACCCCTAGAAGGAATTTTATCAATTGCTATTGTGCTGGTCACACTGAGCAAAACATTTAGCAGGTATCAAGACATAAATAGAAGGTTTTCTTGAGTTTGTGATTTCCAAAGTTATCTGTTTTGATTCAATCATTACACATATCATTTCCAAAGGACATAGGCCATTTCTTGGTGTCATTGGAATGCTATGGAAGTCTACTAATCAAGTCTGAAGCTAAAGAGGGTTGGTACAAAGCAGGTTTAGCAGTATCTACTCAGTCTCTTGGATCATCCATCCATCTTTCCCAACAGCCCCAACCGGAGGACATTTTGCGGTTGACCTGACTCACCGAAAGATTCTGTAGAGTGGATTGTGGTGGCCCACTATGTATCGTGACATCACCAAATATTTACAACAGTGCAATGAGTGTCAGTATTCCGGTCAGCCTTTACAGTGACACTACTTCCCTCTCCAACCCGTTGTGCCTCTGGAACCCTTTTAGAAATGGGGTTTGGATTTCATAGGACCAATTACACCTCCGGCAATAGTCACCATCACCAATAACACATTCTGACATGCACAGATTACACCACTAGATGGGCCGAGGCAAGGGCTCTCCAATTAGCTACAGCGTCTCCGGTTGTTAAATGCTTAATGAAGGATATCTTTCCACATTACGGGTTACCCTTGGAGATAGTAACTGATCACGGTACGCACTTTGCAAATACATTAATGCAAGTGCTTACAAAAACATTCCAGATTGTGCATAAATTCAGTTCTCCCTATTACCCATGAGCAAATGGACTTGCTGACAGTACCAACAAATCTCTCTTAAACATCTTGAAGAAACTGGTGTTGGAATGCCTAGAGAGATGGGACCAATTTCTACCTGCTATACTATGGGCTTATTGTACCACATACAAAGTGGCAACAGGAACAACTACTTTTAAGTTGGCATATGGATTAGAAGCGATTGCTCTTATGGAACTGGTGCTTCCCAGTTTGCGTGTGGCTCTGGAACAGAAGCTATTACTGGAAGAATCTTTTCCCTTTTGATTGGAGGCTTTACGGTCCTTGGATGAGCAGCGTCTGGAGAGTTTCCTGGTGATGTAGGAAGTGCAGTTGAGACAAGCCAAAACCCACGATCGTTTTCTCAAAACCCCTGTGTTTACGGTAAACCAATTAGTCCTCTTCTATAATGCTAAGTCTAATCGCTCCACCGAAAAATTTAAACTGCACTGGTTCGGTCCCTACCGGATTGCTGAACAAGTGGGACTCGCAACTTTTTGGTTATCCACCTTAACTGGTCACCTTCTCCCTAAAGTGATTAATGGTTTGAAGCCTCGACCCTACTATCCGTCGTCTACCACCTCATGAGGTGTCTTCGGTATTTTTACTCTTTTACGCTTGTCACTCTTTTCCATCGCCTTTCTTTTCTGATCTCCGTGTTTCGGTTGACCAACTAACCGTAATCCTTCCGTTTTCTTATCTAACCATGATTAATAGCAGCCTCTGTGGCACTGTGTCTGTTAATGCATGCATGTCGCCATTATGTAGGTATATTTCCAATACCGCGTTATGATTAGGGCTCTTGCCGCATGATTTTTCTAGTGTTTCTACTTAATCTTGTTCTTCTCGCTGTTAGTCGCTATTGTGTCTTTGTGTGTTTGTTCCTTGTGTGCTCTGTGTTTTCGTTTGTTTTTGAGTGTGCCATGGAAGCTCTTGCGAACATAGTAACCTTCCATGCGGGTCTCACTCCGGATGTGAGTGAGTACCTGCATACTCGAGGGCTCTTGGCCTTCGCTGAATTGCCTTGGCATTCAGTGGAGTGTCATCCCTTTCATGCATAGATTATCTCTGCCATAGCCGCCACGCCTGCTACAGAGCAGTGCTGGCCCTTAATGTGCTTAAACCCCCGTGTAGTAGTTACACTAAACACGGTTGCTGAGGGGTTTTGTCTCCCTCAGGAAGGGTTGGTCGATGGACCGCTCCTTCCCCTAGCCACCATGAAGGAATTATTTCCACGGCACTCATCTAATGAGTTTGCCATTCTCTGTCGGCCCGAGCCAGAGTGCACCGTGCTGCAATTTCTTGTAGCAACCTTAAACATGCAAAAATGCACATATGGCATTTCCAGGCCTTTTTACTCAATGATTGATACTGCCTCCCGAGAACCCGTTAATTTCACATCATTTTTCTTCCAGCCATTCACCGTGAATGCTTAGCAGTTACCAAACAACTCGCCAAGCATGAAATTCCTCGTACCCGATTACTCCACCTCCTCACCCTTCTCCTTCCAGCGATACAAGCCGTGCAACCACCTCCAATGGATACCGTGCTGTTACACGAGGAATCTACACAAATGCTCGAAGAGGACAATGATGAAGACCTGCTCCATTTCTTCCAGCGGAAATGCAGACGAATCAACCCTTCACAAAGTCAAGTACAGGACACCACCATGGTTTCAGACGTTGAAGTATTCCATGACACTGCTACTTCATTACAGGTCAAATCTGTTCCATCTTCTCCTAGTAAGCAGCCCGAACAAGACGTTATTATGGAAGATGTAGCTGAAGTCTCACAGTGGGAGGAATCTCATCAATCGGAGGCTGAGGCTGTGAAGGAGACAGTGGAAGATACCACTGTTATTGAGTGTCATCCTCCTTCTTCACCAATCGTAGATGACCAAGCAAATACAGTCAATCAATCGCCTGGTAATGAAGAAGCAGTTACCGAAGCCGTCCTGTCTGTCCCTCAACATGAGACTGGAATAGTTTTAGTTCCAACTTCTCTTATCCCTCTTCCTCCTCCAACCACCATTTCTGATGTTGTTGAAGTTCTTCCCTCTTCGCCTGCACCTGCCAATCAAGCGGCATTGACCAATCTCCTATCCTCCCCCCACTACTCTCCCCCACCCTCACCTCACCTACAGTCTGCAATACCATCGCAGCCTGTTTCTTCTCTTTCCACCCCAGTGATGTTTGCTGAATTGGCATCCATGGGCCAACTACTCATCCAACTCTCCCAACAGCTTCCTTTCCAGATGAAGATGGAAACTCAGACAATTCAACAGGAGTTGCAGAGCAAGGTTGACCTTCTAGAAGCAAACATTGCCCCTCTCCAAGAAGAAGTACTTGCAGCTAAAGCTGAGAATCATTCATTGTAGACTCAAATCCAGCAACTCCAAGCTAAAGGTTGACCTTCTAGAAGCAGACATTGCCCCTCTCCAAGAAGAAGTACTTGCAGCTAAAGCCGAGAATCATTCATTGCTGACTCAAATCCAGCAACTCCAAGAACAGTTAGCAGAAAAAGACAATATCATTGCTCAACGGGACACTGCAATTACAGAATTAAAGCAAGAAGTTGCCAACAAGATCGACGCTATGACAGCCTTAGGCAATGAGCTTCACAGTACGCGAGATGCATCCAGTGTTTTAGAAGAGGCCTCGCAGTCACTTGCTACCAATGTACTCAAAGCCGAAGCTGAACTGCATAAGGTTACTGAGAGGTTGTTCCAGAGAGATCAAGAGTTCACTGAGGAGATTTCCAAGACCATTCAGTTAAAGAAGGAGATGGAAGCTATTAGAAGGAGTGAGACGCTTATTACAAAACCATTCAGTTTCAAGCTCAGGAACTTGAAAGAAGAGAGAAGCAATTAGGAGTTCAGGCGGACAGGCTCTCGTGTTAGGATTGATGCACAACTTATAGAACCTGCAATTTTGAAAGATATGCTAGATTCTCTAAAGCAGAAGATTACACATACCTTCAAACTAGCTCGCACTATGTATATTCAGGGTATCATAGATGAACCGTGACTGTGTAATTACAATTTTGGGTTCAAGTCCACCGTGCATGCCAGTGTAAGCTGCCAGAAAGGAACTCATAAATTTTGTAATATATATTCTGAAAAGTCGCACGCATGATGTAAAGGCGTAGCGCAAAGTTGTAACCCTTGAGAGATTAATAAAAGAGTCGTGTGAAGTAGAAGGTGTAGTCGCCGAACTGTTCGTCTGGGCGAGAGCCGGAAGCAAAGCGTTGTTGCCGAAAATTTGTGTAATCTCAGTTTGTTGTCAATTCTGTTGATTAAGTTAAATCATTCAGTGAAGTTAATGAAGTATTAAGTAAATTGATTATGTGATAAGTGAAGAAGTTATACAGTAACTATCTCGTGTGGAAGTGTGTTGAAGAACGTATTCAAAACAGTACTGGGAAGATAATCCAATTTAGCGCTTAATTCGGTGAAGTAGTATATTCTTAATCTATAGATTTGGGAAAATACAAACAAGGCCTCTGTTTACAGACCCTTAACCATCCCAAGAACCCAGATTTGAATTAAACTTTAAACAATAAGCTTCCTAACCATCCCAAGAACCCAGATTTGAATTAAACTTTAAACAATAAGCTTAACATATTCCATACCACAATACTTGATATTCAGCATTGATGTGTGGATGATATTTATCTTAAATTCTAGATATCCCACTCCACGTAACCATAAAGTATCTTTTGATCATATCCTTTGAAGTTCAAACAGTTATCTTTGTCATGTATCTTTACTAGGATTCACATGCTTTCATCACAAGACCATTCCATTGTCACGAGGAAGGAGATAAGGAATGTATATGTATATGTATATGTATTTGTATATGTATATGTATTTGTATATGTGTATGTATATGTATATGTATTTGTATATGTGTATGTATATGTATATGTATATGTATATGTATATGTATATGCATATGTATATGTATATGTATATGTGTATGTATATGTATATGTATATGTGTATGCATATGTATATGCATATGTATATGTATATGTATATGTATATGTATATGTATATGTATATGTATATGTATATGTATATGTATATGTATATGTATATGTATATGTATATGTATATGTATATGTATATGTATATGTATATGCATATGTATATGTATATGTATATGTATATGTATATGTATATGTAGATGTATATGTATATGTATATGTATATGTATATGTATATGTATATGTATATGTATATGTATATGTATATGTAGATGTATAATGTATACGTAATACGTATACATAATACGTATACGTAATACGTATACGTAATACGTATACGTAATACGTATACGTAATACGTATATGTAATACGTATACGTAATACGTATACGTAATACATATACGTAATACATATACGTTGTGGTCGAGAACTGAAGATCAACCCTACAAACTGACTGGAAGTTTGTTTGATGAGCAAAATTTAACTCTACCGAAATGTGTCTAGTATGAACATGGAATGGTGATTTCTATCTTTTAATTGACTCGTTGATTATGTATTAATCACTTGCATGGTTTGCTTGGGTTTGCGAGCGAGCGATGACAAAACATTTGATGTTTCCTCATATTACTTGTACATATTTTCCACATGAAATGTTAGTGAGGATGGAAATTCAATTGTGTATGTGCTTCTTTATAGGTATGTTGGCAATATGTTTATTCACATGTGCATGAGATGTATGTACACATGTTTATGTGCATGAACCATGCAAATGTCTGTGCATTTATATACATGAAAATCAATGAGTATGGTAAAGTCTGTGTGTACGAAAACATGTGTATGTATTTGTGACGTTCAAATCTATTTTTGTAAACAATAGAATGTATAAAACAAAAAGTGTGTTTATAAAAAGTAAAGGGTAGCGCTACGTGGAGCAATGAGTTTAATTTTCTAATGGGAGAAGTGGGGCGGAGTCGGCAGATTTCGTAGGGGCAGAAGCTCTCAAAAGTTTGTTTTACTCCGGTTGCTACCAGTTGCTCTTAGGGGGGCTACAGGAAAGTCTGGAGGGTGAGGACTGATGCAGCGATGCACTAAAGATGAGCCATGAGTAGGGAAAAACACCGGGAAGCTGCTGTTGATGTTTAATGTATGCAGGAGAATCAAGGGAATTGGGCAGAACAAGCGGCAGAACAAGCAGTTGCATATGGACTTTTATAGTAAGTTGATGATTTCCAAAGATTCTCTGCACGATGGGCCATCTTGTAATATCTAGTTTTCAAAGTCGAGTTCCAATCTTGGCATGTAAAACTCAGTGGATGCTTGCCTGTACTTATCATGAAATGAACAGTTGATATCTCTCATATCATATCTCTATCTCGTATTGATGGAGTCTTCAAAAGATGTTACAGATTAGTAAGTTTCTGTCTCTGCGAACAAAAATATGCTAAGTCTTAATCTAAGATCGTCAGCCTATATGCAAGAAAAATCGAGTTCAGTACATGCAACTTGTAGTACAAAATGGTATTTTCATTAAAATGGTTGTTTGTGCATATGATAAGCCATTTGATCTTCTCCTTAGGAGCATTAATGGCACGAAATCACTTTGCATCAGCAAGTTGGCTTGGTCCTCTCTTGGCTATTAAGGCATCCATGCTCAGATCATCAACTGTTACATACCAACGTTCTCGTGAACATGAGCTCTTAGATTTCTGTTGTGATATTCATTCTTCATTCATACGTCTCAGTTTATGTTCTTGGACCTGGAGAATATGGTGATCATTTTTCAACTTGTATCATTCCTAGTATGAGAGGATTGTTGGTTGAAGCATGGCTCAATATTACGGATGTTCTGAATACAGGAATATGGTATGAGTTATTGGCAAGTGAACTTTTATAGAATACTTAGGGTAAGGCATGACCTTAGATCAGGGCGGCATTCCAGAGTGTCTTCATAGAGCTCTAGGATAAATATGAATCACAGCGGCACTTCGTAGACCATCTGTCGTAACAATCTCTCCACTCTCTTGTATTAGTTATATTCTGAGAAGTGTAATATTGTGAAGAGATGGATAGGTATGTGCTTGAAGATGAAGAGGTGTTGCAAAATCCTTGATCTACACCAGCCAAATGAACTCCAAGAGTATATGGTGGGCCCTTTTAACTTTCCGATGGATGTATTAGACACCCTATGTACCTTGGAAGATCATTCTCAAAAAGATAGATCAAAACAAATAAATTGGAGTTAGCTCAGAGGTGAAAAACTTGCTATTTTGGTTCATACACCTGTCCAGTGTTTTGCATAATTCTCTGAGCACAGAAGCAATTAACTTAATTCCTCTTGGGGAAGTCTAGTTAACTTAAAGAGCCAACTTTCAAGAGTAATCTCATCAAAATAATGAATCACACACTGAGAATCATGTTTAACAACTGATGACATCATCCCGATTTTCACGGGCTGCTATAGTTATGAGACCAGTGACCACAAAAATGAACATAACTCAAGTTTTAAGAATCCAATGATTATGAAAATCTGTATGCTTATACTAGACAGTATGCGGAATCCAACAAGCTTTAAATCATTGAATTTGGGTAAGTACACACTGAGAAACAGCTCTGACAAGATGAGTAAAAAAGTCGGGTACCTGACAGAGAAGTGAAAATGAACAGATAGGGTTGACTTCAACTGACCATAACTGAAGATTGCAACACCCAAATGAAATGAAAATTGGTGAGCATATATTAGACTTATAGAGTTAACTTTACCAAGTTAAATCACTGAAAATGATGCACCAATCTCAGAGAAACCATCTCTGCAATCTGACTAAGAAAACTGAGAGATATGGCAGTGAGTAGTACACTTCACAAGAACATGGAAATATGAACTCAAATGATCATGAAAATGAAAGTATATTGCTTGTACAATACAATGGCCTTACTGATACATATGTGTGCCTTGTAATCACACCTTGATATGGCATAAAGCTCAGCTCTTGGAGGTCTTCACATAGGTCTCTCTAACCACGACTAAAACTGCCATCTATTTATAGTTGAGCTTGGGAGGCTAACTTCCCTCAATCACTCTCCAATCAATTAGTGATTAATTTGATTCTCTACCTACCACAAATCACGAATTCGTGGCTCCTCTTTCCCTTTTTGATCAAGTGGACTCAACCACTTAAGATTCTTTCACTTTTACATTAAGTAAAGTCTTCAAAAGTTACAAGAGGTAGTTCACAAGTGAACTTTACATAGTCTTCATTTTAAGGCTTCTTCTATGACTTTGTGGGACTCAAGCCAATACTTAGGCTTGTCATAGACTTGCTCCAACAGCTCCCCCTCAAGCCAAGTATGCTTGAGGTCTTCAATCTTCCAAGATTACCTGCAAACCAATCATAGCCTTGAATTTGCAAAGCTTTGTACCATCCAATGCTTTGGTTAGAATATCTGCACATTGTTGATGAGTGACCACATATGATATTTGAATCTCTTTGCTTAGAACCTTCTCTCATACATAGTGATAATGAACTTCAATATGTTTAGTCCTTGCATGAAAAATAGGATTAGCAGCTAAGTGAATAGAACTCAGATTGTCACCAAAAATAGTTGGAGTTCCAAACTCCAATCCAAGATCTTTGAATAATGTCTTCATCCACATAGCTTCCTGAGTAGCTATGGCAAGACCTCTGTATTCAGCTTCAGTAGAAGAGAGAGCAATTGTGGGTTGCTTCTTGGATGACCATGAAATAAGCTTTGAACTTGCAAAGGTAAGATAACCTGAAGTGCTCCTTCTATCTTCCTTGGAGGCAGCCCAATCTGCATCAGAAAATAGCTTCAAACCTAAATCAGATACATAATGATAATAAAGTCCTTCATTTATGGTTCCTTTGAGATACTTGAGAATCCTTTTGGCAGCATCCATATGTGGTTTCCTTGGTGTGTGCATAAATTGACTTAGCACGCTCACACTGTAACATATATCTACTCTTGTCAATGTGGCATAGTTGAGACTAGCCACTAGACTTTGATATGATGTGATGTCCTCTATGAGTTCACCTTCATGTGAGCTCAATTTGTGATTGACCTCCATTGGAGTACCTGCAATCTTACAATCTTGCATCTTGAATTTTTCCAACATGTCCTTAATGTACTTTCTTTGAGTGAGAAACAAACCATGATCTTTGTAGACAACTTCCAAGCCTAGGAAGTAGGTAAGTGAACCCAAATCACTTATCTTGAACTCTTCTCTCATCTGATCTTTGATCTTCTTTATACCATCTGCATCATTTCTTGTCAATATAATATCATCTACATATACACATAGGTAGATGACCTCAGAATTACTCTTTTTAATAAAGAGTGAAGGATCTGCCTTGCTTGGTTGAAAGCCTTTGTCCTGCAAGAATGAAACAAGTCTGAAATTCCAAGCTCTTAGAGCTTGCTTGAGACCATACAATGCTTTGTTAAGTTTACACACATAATCAGGATAAACTTGATTCTCAAAACCAGGTGGTTGTGCCATATATACCTCTTCTGTTATCCAACCATTCAAGAATGCATTCTTTACATCTAGTTGAAGTATCTTCCAATTCTTGGAAGAGGCAATACTAAGCAAAACCCTAATAGTAGGCATCTTTGCCACAGGAGAGAAGGTCTCCTCATAATCAATTACCTGAGTTTGTGCAAAGCCTTTTGCTACAAGCCTTGCCTTATACCTGTTAATGGAACCATCAAAATTCTTCTTGAGTTTATAGACCCATCTGGAGCCTATTACCTTCATGGATGAAGTCTTGGGCACCAAATCCCAAGTGTTGTTTTCCTCAAGTGCTTCAATCTCTTCCTTCATTGCATGCTTCCATTCTGTTTTTGCTTTGGCCTCTTCAAATGATGATGGCTCCTCTTGGTTTATATCATGTGCTATGTAGATAGAATGTTTAGTTACTAATGAGGTGTCAAACCCATACCTTTCTGGTTTTTTCTTTTCCCTCATAGATCTTCTTAGGCCATGATGTGATGATTCTGCCTCATGTCCAAGTTCCTGCAATTTTGCTTTACCTTTAGACTTCCATGCTTTGATCTTTTCCATCTGAGATTCTTCATCATCCTCCGAGGTGTCTTGTTCTTCAATCTTTGGTTGTTCTCTACCAAGCTTTGGAAAATCTTCTTCAAGATCATATGGTAAATTGACCTTCCTGCATGAATCTTCATACCATGAATTGTTCTCATCAAAAGCTACATCTCTGCTTACCAAGAATCCTTTGTTGGTAGGGTTGTATAACCTATAGCCCTTTTGATTGTTGTCATACCCAATAAATACACACCTTTCTGCCTTTGGATCCATCTTGCCTCTAACCTGTGAAGGAACATGAGCAAAAGCAATACATCCAAAAATTTTACAATGATCTAAGCTTGGTCTTCTTCCATTCCAAGCCTCATATGGAGTCATCCCATCAAGGGATTTTGAAGGCAACCGGTTAATCAAGTGGTTGTAGATACAGCCTCAGCCCATAGATAATTAGGCAAATGCTTTTCATTTAACATGGACCTTGCAGCTTCAACAATTGTCCTATTCCTCCTTTCTGCCACTCCATTTTGCTCAGGAGTGTACCTTGTAGTTACCTCTCTTTTGATTCCTCTTTCTTGAAGAAAAGAATCAAACTCATGGGAGAAGTATTCTCCCCCTCCATCTGACCTTAGCCTTTTTAGTGATTTACCTGTTTGATTCTCCACAAGAGCCAAATATCTTTTGAAACATGAAAAACTTCATGTTTGTGTTTCATAAAGAATAGGATAGTCCATCTGCTGCAATCAGCAATAAAGGAGACATAATACCTTGATTTAGATATTGAAGCTTCCTTGCTAGGTCCCCATACATCTGTATGAACCAACTCCAAGAGATCTCCATGTATATAACCTTTCTTCATGAATGGTAACCTGTGAGACTTTCCAAATTGAGATGCACTACACTTATAAATCATATGTTGTTTTGACAAGTTAGGAAGTCCAAGTACACTTTGGTCCCTGCAAATTTGCTTTAATGACCTTTCACCAATATGTGCTAACCTTTTGTGCCATACTTCCAATTCTGTGAGTGTTTGACTACCATAATTAAAGAGAGCAATATTTCTAGTGTCTTGTGATTCAAATGTGAACAATCTACCTGCCTTTTCACTTTTGCAATTCTTCTGAATCCTTGACTTGGATCTTCAACAAATGCTCCTGCTTTTGTGAACCTGACTTGTGTTGGTGTAATTTGCAAGCCTACACATTTGGCTCAAAGGATGCATTAAAGTCTACACATACATGAAGAAGCATAGGAACATGTGCTAGTGGTTAATTACCACTTTACCTCATTGTAAAAGTCAAATTGACCTGGAATCTTTTGTAATCACCTACCAAAGTGATTCATGGAAAAAAGTAGTTCATTTGATTGAAGGAATATCTCCAAGCATTTAGGAGCTTGATCATAGGGAGCCAAAATTTGAATTTGAATTCAAATCTTTGCTCACTTCATATAAAAAGTGAACATGAAAAGTCTTGGGTGTGAGAGATCATTCTTGAGCCTCATTCTACTGATTTTGAGTGTTTGTGAGGGCTATACTATAGCCTACACATCTCTACACCATTAGGCAATGTTATTCATGCCAATGGGATTGTATACAAGTGTTCATTAATAGATACATTTACATCATTCATCTCTGAGTTCTCTGTTAGTCTACTCAAAAGTCTGTCAACTTGTCAAGGGCATATCTCGGTCAATTCTTCACCAAATCAAGTGATTCAAAGCTTGTTGGATTTACTCAACGTCATCTACACGCTGCTAAAATTTGAAATGATTCTATTTAACCATTTCAGAGAAATCTGCGTCGAGGTGAACTCTGGTCATTTTTTGCTACAGTCCTAAAAAGTCGGGGGTATAGCTAAACTTGCTAAATTGATTTCTCTTAGCATAGTTTATCTTTTTACATCATTCCACTTGCAAATGGTAGTTTACTAAGCTAATTAAATACCCCTAGAAGGAATTTTATCAATTTCTACTGTGCTGGTCACACTGAGTAAAACATTCAACAGGTGTCAAGACAAAAATAGAAGGTTTTCTTGAGTTTGTGAACTTCAAAGTTATCTGTTTTGGTTCAATCATTACACACATCACTTCCAAAGTACATAGGTCATTTTCTGGTGTTATTGGAAAGCCAACAAGGTCTACTTATCAACTGTGAAGCATAAGAGGGCTGGTACAAAGCACGTTTAGCAGCACCTACTCAGTCTCTTGGAGCATCCATCCATCTATCCCAACAGTGGTATCAGAGCAATAGAGGTAAAATGGGAGATGGTTTTCCTTCATTTATTGATAAATTGGACAGGAACAACTATCAAGCTTGGTCTCTAAGGATGAAGACCTACTTACAAGGAAGGAGTCTCTATGGAAGGATTGCCAACCAAGGAAGAACAAGAAAAACTCAACACATGGTGTGCTAAGGATGCATTGGCAAGGTCTTATTTACTCAACTCTATCTCTGACTTTCGTTTGCCACATATCAGAAATTTTAAGACATCCCAAGAAACTTGGGAAACCTTGTCATCATACTTTTCCTCCAATACAAGGGCTAGGAAAAATCAACTGTGGAGTTAATTCACAACACTAAGGAAGCAACCTAAGCAAGTTGTTTCAGAATTTGTGACCAAGATCAAAGATGTTGCAGATCAGTTAGCAAGCATAGGAGAAGAGATTGAAGAAGAACAAATTGTAAGGCAAGTGATCAATGGAATCAAGGCTGATGACAAATGGGAAAGCTTCACCACTGCAATGGATCTCTACATGGACATGCACACTCCAGATCTTACAACTCTCATGGGACAAATATTTACGCATGAAGCAAAGCTCACCAAAAATGGAGATACATCCAAAGGTAATAACTCTTCTGCCCTATACACTGATAAGAAGTCAAAGGATAAAGGCAAGAGCAAAAAAATGGAAGATGAAGGTTCTACCTCCCAAGCCAACTATGCAGGGAGAGGTAGATCTTCAAGAGGAAGGGGCAGAGGACGTAAGCAAGGTAGGGGGAGACCCTATAACTCATCACCATGCAACATTTGTGGTTTATCACACCATACCACAGATGAGTGTTTTAGGAATTACAAAAATCAGAGACGCAGAGGCTACCAAAGAGGTGGATACTCACAGTCAAGAGGAAGGTTCAACAATCACCAAGGCCACAACAACAATTACAACAACAATTACAACAATAATTACAATGGCAACTACCAAGGAGGATTCAAAACCAGAAAGGACTACAACAACTACACAGAGGAGCAGGATGACTCTCTTCTGATCATGAACATGACTTCAAAGTCAGGAACAAATGATGACCACCTATTCTACATTGACTGAGGGTGCTCAAATCATGTGGCTGGCAATGTGGCACTACTCTCTGATCTTGAGGAACCAAAAGGTAAACATCAAGTCCAAACAGGTGATGATACAAAACATTCAGTAGTTAAAGTTGGAAATGTTAAGACTTGTGATGGTAATCAGAATTTGTTGAGCAGGGTACTCTATTTACCAACCATTACCAAAAATTTGATGAGTGTTGGTCAGATTGTGGAGAAAGGTTTGCAGGTCAGATTCAATCAATATGGAGCATATGTGGAGGACCCAAGACATGGGTTCAAGAGGATTGCTAAAGGAGAAAAATCAGGTAGACTTTTCACCTTTGAGTTGGAAGATACAAAGAATATTGCACTATATAGTTATAAGGATCAAACACTTTCAGAGCTTGAGATTTGGCACAAAAGGTTAGGGCATATAGGAGAAAGAACCTTGAAACAAATGTGCAGGGACCAATGTGTGCTTGGGATACCTAATGTATCCAAGCAACATATGATTTACAAGTGTGGTGCTTGTCAATTTGGTAAGTCTCACAGGTTACCCTTCTCCAAGAAAGGATATATGCATGAAAACTACCTAGAGCTTGTACACACAGATGTATGGGGACCTAGAAAAAACCCCTCAGTCTCAGGTTCAAGGTACTATGTGTCTTTCATTGATGATTATAGCAGATGGACTATATTATACTTCATGAAGCACAAGGATGAGGTATTTAATTGTTTTAAGAAATATCTTGCATTAGTTGAAAACCAGACAGGAAGGAATTTGAAGAGGCTAAGGTCAGATGGAGGAGGTGAGTACTTCTCCAATGAATTTGAAGACTTCTTGCAGGACAGAGGCATCAAAAGAGAGATAACCACATGGTATTCTCCTGAACAGAATGGGGTAGTTGAGAGAAGAAATGGATTAATTGTTGAGACAGCTAGATCTATGCTTAATGAGAAGAAGTTACCTAACTATCTATGGGTAGAGAGTGTTTCTACTGCCACTTACCTCATAAACAGGTTACCATCTAAGTCACTTGATGGTATGACACCCTATGAAGCATGGCATGGTAAGAGACCATCATTAGATCACTGCAAAATATTTGGATGTGTAGCATATGTGCACATTCCTTCTCAGATAAGAGGTAAGCTAGACCCAAAGGCTGAAAAATGCATTTTCATTGGATATGATTTAAATAAAAAAGGTTACAGGTTTTATAATCCTACCAATAAGGGATTTATGGTAAGCAGAGATGTGATCTTTGATGAAAATGATTCTTGGTATGAGAATGAATGCAGGAAGGTTAAACTACCTTATGACTTGGAAGCGGAATTTCCAAAACTTGCAAAGGAGGAACCTACTCAGAATGAAGACTCAAGTTCAGATGATGAAGACACTATCAACCTTGAAGAATTCAAGGCATGGAAGTCCAAGGGCAAAATGAAGATGAAGAAGCTTGAAGACATACCTGAATCTTCAACTCAATCAATCAGAAGATCTCAAAGAAAAAGTAAGAAACCTATCAGATATGGGTATGATACATCTCTTGTTACTAAACATTCAGTTTATCTTGCCAAAAATTTATCAAATGAAGAACCAGGATCATATGAAGAAGCAATAACCAAATCAGAATGGAAAGAAGCTATGGATGAGGAGATTGGAGCACTCAAGGAGAGTGACACATGGGAGTTAGTACCTAAGAAGGACTCCATGAAGGTAATAGGATCCAGATGGATCTATAAGTTGAAAAGAAATTCTGATGGAACAATTAATAGGTACAAAGCCAGATTGGTAGCTAAGGGTTTTGCACAAACCCAAGGCATTGACTATGAAGAGACATTTTCTCCTGTGGCCAAGATGCCAACAATCAGAGTGTTGGTTAGTGTGGCTGCATCAAAGAATTGGAACATGTACCAATTGGATGTCAAGAATGCTTTCTTGAATGGATGGATTTCAGAAGAAGTTTATATGTCACAACCTCCTAGCTATGAGGACCCTAAGAAGGTAACTTATGTTTGCAAATTAAAAAAGGCTTTATATGGATTCAAGCAGGCACCTAGGGCATGGAATTATAGGTTAACTACATACCTCCAAGACCAAGGTTTTATCATGAGCACACTTCTATGTTCATTAAGAGAAGTAAATCAGAGGTAATATATCTCTATGTTTATGTTGATGACATCATCATTACAGGTAATGATGTCAATGGAATCAGGGATATCAAAAGCCAGATGATGAAGGAGTTCAAGATCAATGATCTTGGTTTATTGAAGTATTTTCTAGGGCTTGAATTAGTTTACACTACTTCAGGGATATACATTACTCATAAAAAATATGTACAAGATATGTTGAAGAAGTTTCACTTGCAGGATGCTAAAGTAGCAAGCACTCCAATGAAGGTAAACCTAAAGCTAAGTGCTCATGAAGGTGATGAAGTCAAAGACATTACATGTTATCAAAGTATGGTGGGTAGCTTGAACTATGCTACTCTTACAAGAATTGATATTGCATATGGAGTAAGTGTGCTAAGTCAATTTATGCACAAGCCAAGGATACCTCACTTAGAGGCTATCAAGAGAATCTTGAAGTATCTCAAGGGTACACAGAACCATGGTTTGTATTTCCCTTACACTTCAGATATTGATATCAAAATTTATTCACATGTAGATTGGGCAGCATGCAAGGATGATAGGAGGAGCACTTCTGGATATATTTCTTTTGCAGGTGACAAACCAATTTCATGGTCTTCAAAGAAGCAACCTACTGTTTCTTTGTCTTCCACAGAGGCAGAGTATAGAGGACTGGCTAATGCCACACAAGAAGCAATTTGGATTAAGCTTTTGTATATAGAATTGGGTTTGTTTACTAGGTCACCAATTATCTTTGGAGATAATACAAGTTCTCTTCACCTTGCAGCTAATCCTATCTATCATGCTAGGACCAAACACATAGAGGTCCATTATCATTATGTGAGAGATAAGTTGATAAGCAAGGCCATTCAACTTACCTATGTATCAACCAACATGCAATGTGCAGATTTGTTGACTAAAGCTTTGGATGGAACAAAACTTTGCAGGTTCAAATCCATGATTGGATTGCAGGATATACTTGAAGATTGAAGATGAAGACTTAAGCCAAAATGTTTGGCTTGAGCGGGAGCTGTTGGTGTAATTTGCAAGCCTACACATTTGGATCAAAGGATGCATTAAAGTCTACACATACATGAAGAAGCATAGGAACATGTGCTAGTGGTTAATTACCACTTTACCTCATTGTAAAAGTCAAATTGACTTGGAATCTTTTGTAATCACCTACCAAAGTGAGTCGTGGAAAAAAGTAGTTCATTTGATTGAAGGAATATCTCCAAGCATTTAGGAGCTTGATCATAGGGAGCCAGAATTTGAATTTGAATTCAAATCTTTGCTCACTTAATATAAAAAGTGAACATGAAAATTCGCGGGTGTGAGAGATCATTCCTGAGCCTCATTCTACTGATTTTGAGTGTGTGTGAGGACTATACTATAGCCTACACCTCTCTACACCATTAGGCAATGTTATTCATGCCAATGGGATTGTATACAAGTGTTCATTAATAGATACATTTACATCATTCATCTTTGAGTTCTCTGTTAGTCTACTCAAAAGTCTGTCAACTTGTCAAGGGCATATCTCGGTCAATTCTTCACCAAATCAAGTGATTCAAAGATTTTTGGATTCAGCGCAAAGTCATCTACATGCTGTTAAAGTTTGAAGTGATTCTATTCAGCCATTTCAGAGAAATCTGCGTCGAGGTGAACTCTGGTCGTTTTCTGCTACAGTCCTAAAAAGTCGGGTGTATAGCTAAACTTGCTAAATTGATTTCTCTTAGCATAGTTTATCTTTTTACATTATTCCACTTGCAAAGGGTATCTTACTAAGTATTAAATACCCCTATAAGGAATTTTATCAATTTCTACTCTGCTGTGCACACTGAGTAAAACATTCAGCAAGTGTCAAGACAAAAATAGAAGGTTTTCTTGAGTTTGTGAACTTCAAAGTTATCTGTTTTGGTTCAATCATTACACACATCACTTCCAAATTACATAGGTCATTTTTTGGTGTTATTGGAAAGCCAAGAAGGTCTACTTATCAACTCTGAAGCATAAGAGGGCTGGTACAAAGTAGGTTTAGCAGTACCTACTCAGTCTCTTGGAGCATCCATCCATGTATCCCAACAAGTTGCAACCCTTTCTCTACTATCTGCCCAACACTTATCAAATTCTTTGTAATCGTAGGGACATAGAGTACCTTACTGATTAGGTTGATGTTTCCATCAGGTGCTTTGACATTGCCTATTTTCTCCATAGGATGTTTTGTGTCATCTCTTGTTTGTACCTCATGCTTATTCCTTGGATCTTCTAAATCTGATAGGAGTGCCACATTTCCTGCCACATGATTTGAACAACCTGAATCTATGTAGAAAACATGCTCATCAGATTTACCTTGTGGCATAGCCATGTTCATGATCAATAATGAATCCTCTTTGTTTGAGTCTTCTGTGTAGTTATTGAAGTCTCTCCTTCCTTTGTAGCCTCCTTGATAGTTTGAATGATTGTATTTGTTGTAGTTGCCATGATAATTGTTGAACCTTCCTCTTGAGTAGCCATAACTTCCTCTATTGTATCCTCTGCCTCTTTGATTCCTGGAATTCCTAAAGCAATTTTCAGTTGTATGATTAGTTAGTCCACAAATAGAACATGAGTTGGAGACTTGGGATCTCCCCCTGCCTTGTCTACCTCCTCTTCCTCTACCTCTGCCATGTCTTCCTCTACCTGCATAGTTAGCTTGATATGTACCTGCTTCATCATCCACTTTCTTTGCCTTTCCTTTATCTTTGGACTTGCTTTTATCATTGCATAAAGCTCAAGATTGATTACCTTTAGAGCTTTCTCCATTTTTTATAAGCTTTGCCTCTTGAGTAAGTAGTTGTCCAATTTGAAATCAGGTACATGCATGTCCATGTACAACTCCATAGCTGTGGTGAATGCTTCCCACTTGTCATCTGCCTTCAAGCCATTGATGACATGCCTTACAATTTGCTCTTCATCTATTACCTCTCCAATGCTTCCCAACTGATCTGCTATGTCCTTGAGCTTTGTGACAAAATCAGTCACATTTTGTTTGGGAGCCTTCTTGAGAGTTGTGAAATTTAGCCATAGTTGATGCTTCCTAACTTTGGTACTTGAAGAGAAGAAAGCTTCAAGTGCATCCCACACTTCCTGAGATGTCTTACAACTTCTAATGTGAGGCAACAAAAAATCTGAGATAGAGTTGAGGAGATAAGACCTTGCAAGTGCATCCTTGGAGCACCATGTGCTCAATCTTTCTTGCTCTTCTTGTGTTGGTTGACTTTTGTTCCTGAAACTTGGCATAACTTCATCTCCAGCCACATAACCATATAAACTTCTACCTTGGAGATAAGCTTCCATCCTTAATGACCAAGCTGAGTAATTACCTCTATACAATTTGTCAATTGATGAAGGAAATCCATCTTCCATGTTGTCCAACCTTGCTTTGATACCACTATGAAGAGATGGATAGGTATGTGCTTGAAGATGAAGAGGTGTTGCAAAATCCTTGATCTACACCAGCCAAATGAACTCCAAGAGTATATGTTGGGCCCTTTTAGCTTGCCAATGGATGTATTAGACACCCTATGTACCTTGGAAGATCATTCTCAAAAAGATAGATCAAAACAAATAAGTTGGAGTTAGCTCAGAGGTGAAAACTTGCTATTTTGGTTCATACACCTTTCTAGTGTTTTGCATAATTCTCTAAGCACAGAAGCAATTAACTTAATTCCTCTTGGGGAAGTCTAGTTAACTTAAAGAGCTAACTTTTAAGAGTAATCTTATCAAAAATAATGAACCACACACTGAGAATCATGTTTAACAACTGATGACATCATCCCGATTTTCACGGGCTGCTATAGTAATGAGACCAGTGACCACAAAAATGAACATAACTCAAGATTTAAGACTCCAATGATTATGAAAATCTGTATGCTTATACTAGACAGTATGCTGAATTCAACAAGATCTAAATCATTGAATTTGGGTAATTACACACTGAGAAACAGCTCTGACAAGATGAGTCAAAAAGTCGGGTACATGACAGAGAAGTGAAAATGAACAAATAGGGTTGACTTCAACTGAACATAACTGAAGATTTCAACACCCAAATGAAATGAAAATTGTTGAGCATATAGTAGACTTATAGAGCTAACTTTACCAAGTTAAATCACTGAAAAAGATGCACCGAGCTCAGAGAAACCATCTCTGCAATCTGACTGAGAAAAATGAGAGATATGGCAGTGAGTAGTACACTTCACAAGAACATGGAAATATGAACTCAAATGATCATGAAAATGAAAGTATATTGCTTGTAAAATACAATGGACTTACTGATACATATGTGTGCCTTGTAATCACACCTTGATATGGCATAAAGCTCAGCTCTTGGAGGTCTTCACATAGGTCTCTCTAACCACGACTAAAACTGCCATCTATTTATAGTTGAGCTTGGGAGGCTAACTTCCCTCAATCACTCTCCAATCAATTAGTGATTGATTTGATTCTCTACCTACCACAAATCATGAATTCGTGGCTCCTCTTTCCCTTTTTGATCAAGTGGACTTAACCACTTAAGATTCTTTCACTTTTACATTAAGTAAAGTCTTCAAAAGTTACAAGAGGTAGTTCACAAGTGAACTTTACATAGTCTTTATTTTAAGGCTTCTTCTATGACTTTGTGGGACTCAAGCCAATACTTAGGCTTGTCATAGACTTGCTCCAACATTAGTTATATTCTGAGAAGTGTAATATTGTCATCTTGTCTTTTACCGGTGATCATACAATTTTTGTTTTTTTTTTTATCACTCTATTGAAGTTGATGCAGAAATACTTATGGAACAACATACATTACATGAACAAACTATAGATATTGCATTGAGGAGGTAAAATATCATGTGCTACTAATTTCAATTAGTATTTGTATTTCACGTTGGATCTATCATGTGAGGAAGCTCTGAGAAGTTATTTGCTAACATCGTCGCTCATATGATTTGTATCTATATGTGTGCATGAAGGCAGGTATGCAGGTTTGTCTTACTACTCATATCTTATACTGACCCTGCAACTTATTTATGCAATACATACAAATAGTTGTTGTATCATTTAGAGAGGAAAAGGATTTGTATTGGTCTACATGCACGAAGACAAAGGAAATGAGATCTCCTTCCAACAGACATTATGAGATGCATAGGTGCTAGTGGTATGATGTATGTATATAAGTTCAATGGTGTGTGGGAAGGCTGTATTTGTGTATTGGAGCTAAGCAGTTCATTAACTACAGCTGTGTGAATGTTTTCATGATGTAATTGTTACTTGTATCTGCATTACTGCAAAAGGGATCATATTGTAGAAACTTTAAGGGTATTGCATTTCCTAAAGCTCGCAGACCACTGAAGTTACAAGCCAGCAATCGTTTCAATTTGGAATTTCTTGGCAAATCTTCTGAAGCATCTTGATTATTGTAAGAAGGTAATTTGATTGTTAGATGTGCCACGTTTTGGATGGAGAGATCGATCATGCCTTGATGTTGCGAGCCGACGCACATAAAAGAAAACAACAAAGTCAAATTAAAATATAGAATATAGTTGATACTTTTTCCACGCATGTTTATACGTATGGGGTGATGTAAATTTGCGAGTCATAATCGTTTGGTGAATTGTTATCAGCTTGTTTGATTAATGGTGTCTAAACACACAAAATATAATAGTATCTACTTAGTAATTCTCAAACAATGTTGAATCATTATTTATGCGCATAAAAATCAAATTGGCTAATATCTTCCAAAAGTTGTGCATATTTTCTTAAAGCATAGTTGCACACACTAATTAAAGGAAAATTGGCAGATTCACCAGCAAGAAACATCTCCAAAAAGTCCTTGTAAACTCATTAAAGGTGCTTTAAAATGTAATTTGTTTAGGATCTCATGATACATGATAGAAGAATGATTCAGACCTTATCGTGTTTTAAACTTTCATACTCTCAATCCAACCAAATCTTAATTCTCTTCTTATTTCTCTTTGTGAGGATCTAGTTGAGCTCTTTGCTTCCTTCTTTCACCTTCCTTGTTACAGAACCCTCGCGACAACGTATACGTATATGTATACGAATATGTATGTATACGTATACATATACGAATATGTATATGTATATGTATACGAATACGTATACGTATACGTATACGAATACGTATATGTATACATATACGAATACGTATACGTATACGTATCGGAATACGAATACGTATACGTATACGAATACGAATATGTATATGTATACGTACACGAATACGAATACGTATACGTACATGAATATGAATACGTATATGTACACGAATACAAATACATATACGTACACGAATACGGATACGTATATGTATACGTATACGTAATACGTATACGTAATACGTATATGTAATATGTATACATTTTTGTATATGTAATACATATATGTATACGTATATGTGATACGTATACATATACGTATACATAATACGTATATGTATACGTATACGTAAGACATATATGTATATGTAATACGTATACGTATACATATACGTAATACATATACGTAATACATATACGTAATATGTATGCGTATACGTATACGTATACGTATACGTATACGTATACGTATATTTATATGTATATGTGTTAGATTTATTTAGACCTCCATGGTCTTCCATTGGTTTACCTGTATTTGGTCGAGGACTGGCTCAAGAACGTGCATTTGGTCTACCTGGCCGAGTCAAGGACCAGAGCTCGAGGAAACCTATGGGATATCAGCTCCACCACCTGCACTCACAGATGGAAGGAAGCCGAAATGGAGAGGAGAGAGTTAGAGAAGAGGGAGCATGGCCTTTGATTTGGTCTCTTGAATTCATTACCTAC